>JAWNOE010000020.1:0-65740 GCA_035046095.1 Drosophila pseudotakahashii
GAAATTCTTTGCGTCTTTTTATTTTTTTAGTCAATAATATTCATATATAAGTTAAAAGAATGAATTTTATTTTAATATAAAAAAACAAACTTTTCTTTGTTGAGTTGTGTTAAGAACTAACTTTACTTAAGCTAAACAATTATTAATTACAACTACGCGTCGTTCCATCGCTGCCACCGTCTCTGTCGCTGCTGCTGCTTCTGTTGACGTTCCTTATTCTGATTGGCTGTTACTTTTTGTCGCTGTCGCTGGTCTGCAACCAATGCCCTCGATAAAGTTCATCCGGGCTTAGCCACGTGCGCTGAGCTTGCACCTTTTGGTCAGCGATCGTGGGAATGCAGAATAGCATATTCCCAAAGTTGATCGAACCCAGCCAAGTGCATACAACAAGAACAATATTAAATGCATTGGCAGGAAATGCGGAATGGCATATTCCCAAAGTTGATCGAACCCAGCCAAGTGCATACAACAAGAACAATACGTAATGCAATTGGCCAATAATCGTCTTACTTATGTAATGTTGGGTGTTAACTCTTCCCTCCTTAAACGCGACTGTCCTCGGTCGCAACGTAGTAGAGTATAGGTCCAGAATGCGGGGGTTTTTCTTGCGTTTCTGGCACGGAAGCTGCTGTAGTCTCCGTAGCTTTACGTCTTCTTAGGAGTTCGGTGATCGATCCTATTATTAGTAGAAGTAGGATGATGGCGAATCCGTAGCTAACGGTAGATTCCATAGTTTTGCTTCTTAATTTTTCCAGCGCTTTTGTGTTGTTAATGTTGAGTTCCTTGACCATTTGTAGTGAGAGAACTTCCTCTAACTTCGTCTTTTCTCCCATTAGTTGGAATATTGGAGGTTCTGGTTCGACTATGTTGATTTCTCTCGACTTGTAAGTTGTTTCGCCAATAGTTACTGTTGAATTACGATATTGTATTATGAAGGAGCCTTGTAGTTGCAGGAGTTTTTCGTCTAGCGAGACTAGCCCATTGAAGTCGTTTAGCAGTATGGTGCCTGGCAGTATTTCCTCGAAATCCGGTATGTGTTGATTGTTGATCGTCTTACATTCGGGTTCTCGAAGGTTCAGGAAAGCGTTTACGCAAGTGTCATTGCTTAAATCTAATAAATTTTCTGAATTACAAATGGTCTTATCATTATGGGATTCGCAAGGTTTTTTAACAAATTCTCGTATTTTATATCGTTGATTATTTGTGCTTTTTTTATTGCTTTGATTTTTAAAGTTCTACAATTATCTGTTTTAATGGTTGGGAGACTGATAATATAAATGAGGTCGTTGCCATTTGTGGCTAATTTAACTTTAGCAAATTCTAGTAATTCTTCTATGTTAAAAAATAAGTCATTTTCTTTTTTAAATATATTTTCTACCACTGTGGTTTCTATGCTTGTGAATACAAAAGAGTTTATTGTGTTAGATTTTGCCCATGTAATTGCGTATATAATGTTGGTTATTTTTTCTTTTAATAATTGAATTTTATACTTTAAAATATTTGCTTTTTGATTAACTATTTCTTCCGAGCTCTGGGTAACTTTTATTATTGCATTTGATTAATTAATCTGTTAATTATAACTTGTTTATTGTTGTTTTCTAATTGCTCATTTATCTTATTTTCCAAGATCTCGTAGTCGTGATGGTCTGGAGATCCCGCCAGCCATTTCCATGCTGTACCTATTGCTTCTATTGCCCTTTTTTGTCTTTTTTGATTTTGGAGAATGCGTAAGTCGGTATGAATCTGTTTTAATTAGTAGGAAAGGTAGGGATGTAATGGATGAGATGCGGTGAGTAGATGAGATGATTCTTCTAACTTCGCCAGAGTTTCTTCATAGCTGGTAAAGTTGAAGATGTGGATGATTTTAAATGTCCCGTCTTGCTTAGCTGCTAGTCCGGTTGGAGTAATCTAGGACTGTGGTTATGCCCAGGCACGTTGGTAAAAATAGTCTGAAAAATTATGTTCTAATATTATTCTTATGTATGATTTTTCCCGTTTGAGTTTTAATAGTGGTTGTTTTGTTTTCTGCTACTTTCTCGGCTTTATATCTAGGTGTCAGTTTAGTTCCTAACCTTTTGTCTATTTTTACGTGTATTGTGTCGCCTGGCTTAAAAAGTTTTGGTTGCATTTTGCCCTGATTGTGATATTCGAGGTCGGCTGCTTTTTTTTTCTGGATTTTTAGTTTAATTTCTTCTCTTTTTTTTCTATGTCTCCTGCTGAACTTGTTCTTCTAAAAAATATATTTATGGGGCTATCTTTAATTACAGAATGTATTGATTTGTTATATTCCTGAACGGCTTTAAAAATTAAGTTCTCGAATGTTATGCTCCCGTTGTCTTTTTTAAGACACCGCATGATTTCGGTTAACGTTGAATGGAACCTCTCTATTTGTCCGTTGCTTGTTGATGCATACGGAGCAGTCGTGTGTACTGATATTTTGAGTTCGTCCTCTAACATAAACTTGATTGCTGCTGAGCCTAATGAGCGTTCGTTGTCCATTATTATCAGTTTTGGCATACCGAAGGCAATTAACATTTCCCTCAGCGGGTTTTTAATGTCTTCAGATGCTCTTGACTCTAAAATTTTTACTTGAGCATATTTTGAAAATTTGTCGATTCCTGTTAAAACTCTATGTTTTTCTGTAATATAAATATCAATGTGAACTATTTCTCCTGGGTAATTAGGAATAGGGGTCGGTTGTATTTCTCCTTTTGGGGGGTGTCTATCGTATTTTGATTCTTTACAAGTTTGGCAGGCTTGAACTACTGCTTGAATTTTCTTCATTGCTTGTGGATTTGTATTTTATTTTCTTTTGCATCCCTATGGGCTCTTTTATGTTCGAGTGTAATTATTTCGTTTTGTTGAGATTCTGAAGTTACGTCGTCTATTTCGTTTTGAGTAAACCTTACTTTATATGATTTGAAGAACGTGGGGTAAATGTTTTGAATTTTTCCCATTACTTCTTCAGATGTAATGATTCCGTTTATGAGTTTAGGATCAAGTCTGGTAGTTAAAATTGCAATTTTTCTTCTGTGTAAGATTTTTGTTTAATTATATGTCTGTGGTACGTTGGAAATGGTATTTCAAAACTATAGGAATCTGTGTCAGCAGTCAGTAAATATATCTGGTTTTTAAATACGTTAATTGGGGCTTCTACCGAAAATATGAGGTTGTGTGACGAGCTGTCGTCGCTATGGACTGATGCTGAGGAGCTGATTGAATTTACTTCAGCGGGGGCTCGGGATAAAGCATCTGCCACTACATTAGCTACTCCGGGCTTGTACCTGATCTCGTGGTTATATTCGCCAACGAGGTCTCTCCAGCGTTTTGGCTTAGCGTTGTGGTTATTTACGCTATTTGAGAAACTCAGGGGCTGGTGGTCCGTGTATATTACCACCTTCAAATACCCGTAAAGATAATGTCTTAAACTTTGCAGAGCCCAAACGATAGCGAGCATCTCTCGTTCGTTGGTTGCGTAGTTTTCTTCGGTTTTTGACAGAGTGCGCGAAATAAATGTTATTGGCCTATGGTTTTGTTCCAATACTGCGCCTATTGCGTAGCTTGAGGCATCGGTAGTCAGCTGGAATTCTTTTCCGAAATCTGGGTATGCAAGAGTTACGTCTCTGGAGACGAGGGTATTTTTAAGTTTATCGAATGCGGTAATCGCATCCCTGCTCAGGTTAATAGCAGTTTTGCTTGACTTGGTCTTGGATATACGGCCTTCCTCACCTCTTAGGAGAATGGTTAAAGGTTTTGCTATTTTTGCATAATCTTTTATAAACCGCCTGTAATAACCTGTCATGCCTAGGAAAGAGCGGAGCTCTTTTAATGTTTTCGGGACTGGAAATTTTGTAATTGCTTTTATTTTATCTATGTTAGTTTTAACTCCGTTTTCTGATATTGTGTACCCCAAAAAATCTACTTCGTTTTTGAAAAAATGACATTTCTCTATTTGAACTCTCATGTTTGCGTTTTGTAGTGTTGAAAATACCTTTTCAAGATTTTGACCGTGGTCTACTTTATTTTTGCTAAAGACTATGATGTCGTCTACGTATACATAGCAAATTTTCCCTATGTATTCTCTCAGTATGTCATCTAAAGCTCTTTGAAAAATTGATGGAGAATTTTTTAGGCCGAACGGAAGTCTCGTAAATTCGTATTTTCCGCCGTTTACAGCGAATGCTGTTTTTTCTATGTCCGTGTCTTTCAATGGTATTTGGTGAAAGCCACTCTTGAGATCTAATACCGAGAAATACTTGTTGTCGCCAAGTTGTGCAATAATTTCGCCAATTTCGGGGATCGGGTACCGATCTGAGATAGTAACTTCATTAAGTTTCCTATAGTCGATTACTAATCTGTACTTTTTTTCTTCTGACTGACCGGACTTTTTCGGAACTACCCATACTGGTGCATTATATGGTGATCTTGAGGGTCTTATAATGCCGTCTCTTAGCATCTCATTTATTTGTTTTTCTACTTCCTGTTTTAATGATATTGGATATGGGTAGTGTTTTCCGTAAACTGGGGAATCTGACGAAGTTCTGATCTCGCCTACAACTTTAGTTGTGTATGCTAACTTTGTATCGGGATCTGCAAAGAGGGTCTTGTGACTTTGTACGAGGGTATTTATAATTGGTTTTTGAGACTCGGACATGTGGCTAACTTGCGGTCCAATTGTATTTACTGCTTGTGTTGCTAATTGGTGAATTTTAATTTTGCGTTTATTTCCAAGTATTATAGTATCGTTTTTCACATCTATAATTGCTCCTAGTCTTTTCATTGTGTCGTTGCCCAATATACCGTGGAAGGTTTTTAGGGTCTCTAGTAAAAAAAATTTCATGGGAGTATCCGAAATGTTAGGGAGCTAACGGAAAAATTTTCCTCATTTGGTTTTGGTTTTGGTACTAATTGATTTTGAATATAATTTTGGTTTGAGCCCGTATCTATTAAAAATTTTAGGATTTTTCCGTTCCCCGTGGTTACTCTAAAGTAAGGCAGTGAGGAACGATTTATTCTAAACAAGAGAGAACGCTATAGTCGGGTGCCCCGGCTATCAGATACCCGTTACTTAGCTAAGGGAGTGCGAGGGAGATAGATATATAAAATCTTTGATCGGGCATAAGTTTTTAACGAATGGTCAGATTTGAAAAATACATTTCGATAGGTATTGATAATCACAATAAAACTGCATTTTTACTTTTCCAAAATCTTTAATGGTGTGGGCGCCAGACCCCTTTCAAAAAATGGTTTAGGGCGATTGAGGGCGTTAGAGGGGGCGTGGCACCATTTTGAAATAAACTTGCGCTGCGTAGGAACTCCAAGAATATGCATGCAAAATGCCAATCCTCTAGCTTTTATAGTTTCCGAGATCTCAGCGTTCATACGGACGGACAGACGGACAGTCGGACAGACGGACAGACGGACAGACGGACATGGCTAGTTCGACTCGGCTAGTGATCCTGATCAAGAATATATATACTTTATAGGGTCGGAAAAGCTTCCTTCTCCCTGTTACATACTTTTGCACGAATACAATATACCCTTTTACTCTACGAGTAACGGGTATAAAGAGACAAAATGCGCGCCCCATTTCAAATGATTTAGATTTTGCATTAACAAAATGTGAATTAGAATGACGAAAGGAAAAAAGGACAAAAAGTTTAAATTATCAATTTGAATTCGGCGATCTCTTAGAGATGGCAGCTTTCCAGCACCAGCCAGCGCTGTCCCAGCGCAGGCAGCTTTTGTCCAGCACCAGCAGCTGTGTTAAGCACTGTTTATGTTTTTGAGTGCAATAAATGGACTAGAAATATTAAACATATTGGCTAAACACATATGTACATTCTTCTTATATGTATATTGAAGTCTAAATGTTTGCACAACACGAGTAACGGGTATAGCGAATAGCTTTGTTTGAAAGGAGTTATATTTGCCGGGCAATTGCAACTGTGTACATATGTATGTATATGCTTACATACATACACACATACGCAATTGTTTGACTCTGACCTCCAATTTGGCTAACTTTTCACCAAATAGTTTGGCATAAAGTTCGGTATTGACAAATGAAAATCATCGCAATTTCCTCTAATCTCTTCTTTTCTATTTTCATAATAGCATCCAAACTGTAGGCGCCACAGTTTGTGGGCTGTGGGAGAGAGATGGATATAGAAAATTTTTAATCTGGCATAACTTTTTAACGAATGGTCCGATTTGAAAAATTTCTTCTACATTTCGATAGGCATTGATAATCACAATAAAACTGCATTTTTACTTTTCCAAAATCTTTAATGGTGTGGGCGCCAGGCACCTTTCAAAAAATGGTTTAGTGCGATTGAGGGCGTTAGAGGGGGCGTGGCACCATTTTGAAATAAACTTGCGCTGCGTAGGAACTCCAAGAATATGCATGCAAAATGCCAATCCTCTAGCTTTTATAGTTTCCGAGATCTCAGCGTTCATACGGACGGACAGACGGACAGACGGACAGTCGGACAGACGGACAGACGGACAGACGGACATGGCTAGTTCGACTCGGCTAGTGATCCTGATCAAGAATATATATACTTTATAGGGTCGGAAAAGCTTCCTTCTCCCTGTTACATACTTTTGCACGAATACAATATACCCTTTTACTCTACGAGTAACGGGTATAAAAATAGAGCTCTGACATATCTATGTATTCCTGCTGTTCGGTATCATTTTGCCATACGTATTCTTCCTGAAGCTCATTTATATTGTTTTCCTCTACTAACTGATAATATTCCTGCTCTGAGTTTGGTGTACCTTCTTCTAGATTTGGCTGCGCAGTATTTTCTATTTCTGGTTGAATGTGGAATTGTCTTGGCATTTTATTGGTATTTGGGACGTTGGCAGTGCTGAGAGGTCTTTTCCCGACGAAGTCATTATTTGCCGGCTTGTTCATATAATTTATATGACGCGAGCGAACTGACTGATCGACATCCATAGGTACCGGTTTCGGTTGGGGTCGTGGGGGAGGTTTTGGTGTGTTGTAAGATTCTATTGCACTGGCTTGGTTTGAATAGGGTTGTTTGTAAGATTTAAATTGATTAGCCTGAGTAATTGGATTTGCTCCAGTTACGGGTACCCACTGTATTTGGTTTGGGTTATGGTACAGCTGTGGATGAAAGCTTTGTTTGACGGCTACCGCCCTGTATGGCTGTTGGGGCTTGGGTGGTAATATAGGTGCCCTTGCTAAAAATGGAGTTTTTGGCGTCTGACTGTTCCTAGTGTTTTGATTCTCAAGTAAACTACACAAATGTAAAGCGTGTCCCAAATCGTGTGGCTCTTTAATAGCCAACAGTTGTGCCAAATTTCCGTTAAGGCCTCTGACGAAAGTGTCCAAAGCTTTTTCTCTGTACATAGCTGTTAGAGATTGCACAGTTTCTTGTGAGGCATCTAAGTTAGCGATCTGGTTTAAAATCAATGACAGCTGTTGATACACTGCCTGGTAATAATCGACTATACTATTGCTACCTTGCTTAAGAGCATAAAGCTGATATTCCAAAGTCTTTAGGTCTCGTTTGTCTGCAAAATGCGCTGTTAGGCATTTTGATATGGCCGTCCAATCTAAGGGTGTATTATATGATTCTAAGACTGCGTCTGCTTGTCCAATAATTTTGTTTCGGATTGCCAACAGGATTCCGTAGTATTTAGGCGAGCCGATTCTGGCTTCGTAAATTTTCAACACCCTTTCTACACTTTTTTTCCATGAAGAATATTCGCTTTTATTTCCTGAGAAATCCCTAAGTGTCCGTACAATGTCTGGTAGTTTGTCTAAGTCGCTAAGATTGTGCGATAATTCTCTCTTTATTGTTTGATCTGTATACTTGGAAAAATCCTTGTTGGGATTAAGAATTTCTTTTACTAGATTACTAAGATTTGCCTCTAGGACAAGTTTAATTTTTTCCTCAATATCTTTCTCGGTCATGATTCGCGGATTTACTTGTACGTTGCCTACTGACGAGGGCGCGGCAAGATTCGCGAGTCTGTCTGCTAGATCTTGTTCGGGCATTTGAGATATATGAGCACTAAAGAATTGAGATTAGATTTTAATTTTAATTGCTCAGAATTCGGAAGTTCTTTTCCTAAAGAATTATGGGTTTGATTGTAGTGTGGATTTGTCAATTGTTTTGCAAGGATTTTTTTCCTATAATTTGTATCTTTCTTAATTTCTATTTGTGTAATATTTGTTTCTTTTAGAATTTTTCCTTTTGGGTTTCGATAGATTTTCTTAAAACTATTCTTACAGTAATATCATATTTCGGCGTGCTCTCGTGAAGACAGGATTGGCAGATTCCGGTTTATCCTGCGCTGTAGCGATCTCTCCTCAGTGCGGGTTTACTGTGGGGCCTCCTCTGTACTCTTTTCACGTTCCCTTCGAACGGATACTAAAGGGATCACGGCGATGATGTCGGCCTGATTAATTCACTAGGCAAAAGTCCTTTTCTAGGAGTGACGGTATAGCGGCGTTATTATTAACGGCACTTTTTCACTTCCGGGTCTCGGATTTTTCTTCTCACTTCACACGGATTAGGTTGAGGCTTTGAACGAAACGTCAGAGTTTTTTCTGTACTTCGCGAGACGCGGAACTTGTTGCCTTTCGCGATTTTTAATCAGGTCCCTGTTCGGACGCCAGTTAAAAGAATGAATTTTATTTTAATATAAAAAAACAAACTTTTCTTTGTTGAGTTGTGTTAAGAACTAACTTTACTTAAGCTAAACAATTATTAATTACAACTACGCGTCGATCCATCGCTGCCACCGTCTCTGTCGCTGCTGCTGCTGGAAATGCGGAATGGCATATTCCCAAAGTTGATCGAACCCAGCCAAGTGCATACAACAAGAACAATACGTAATGCAATTGGCCAATAATCGTCTTACTTATGTAATGTTGGGTGTTAACTTATATAATACAAATTGGGATTTAGTTAATCTAGCACACACATAAATGGCTAAATAAGAGTAAAACCTAGAAAAAAATATGAATGTACTTTGTACAGCGCCTTATGTGATTTATTTGATTTTTATATTTATCATTTGTTAATTATACAATAATTTCAGTTATTATTTCAGATAAAATGTGTAACTAAAGTGTGTTTATGTACAAACATATTGACGTCATCCATATGTTTAAATTAAGGAGAGAAAAATAAGTTAAGAAACAGGAACCAACGACACCACCCACCGACAGGAGGGGGCTGCAACAGGCATAATTCCCCAATTTTTATTTTCTTTTTCTTATTTCATTTTTATCTTGTAATCGACATGGATTCGATGTTGAAACCAAGAAGACATTATCTCGATATCGAGAGCACAACGATTATTTTGATGAACAAAAAGTTCACATATTTTTTGTCAAAAATTAATTTATCATAAGATTGAGTTGATATAAAAAAAATTTCAACTTGATATTCTCGAAAATATCAACTTGATATGTTCGAAATATCAATGTTGCATTAATTAATATCGGTTTTTTTTGATATGAAATAATGTTGACTTGAGTGCAATTTCATATCAATTTTTTTCTGTGTAGTACCTCACACTATATATTGCATTATAGGCTTAATCCCTGGATTAGCCTATGACTGAAAGTCGTCGAGGCACGTTCTTTGTATTATCCTTATTTTTATACCCGTTACTCGTAGAGTAAAAGAGCAAAAGTATGTAACAGCTAGAATGAAGCATTTCCAACCCTATAAAGTATATATATTCTTGATCAGGATCACTAGCCGAGTCGATCTAGCCATGTCCGTCTGTCTGTCTGGATGAACGCTGAGATCTCCGAAACTACAAAAGCTAGAGAGTTGGGATTAACAACACAAATTCTTGGGCTTTCTACGCAGAACAAGTTTATATCAGCCGAGCGCCTTGCCCCCTTTAACGCCCACAATTGCCTTAATCGAATTTATGTGTGTGTTTGTGTCTGGCGCGCACACCTTTAAAGATTTTGGAAAAGTAAAAATTCAGTTTTATTGTGTTTATCAATACCTATAGAAATGTAGAAAAAATGTTTAAATCGGACCATTCGTTAAAAAGTTATGCCCGATCCAAGTTTTATATATCCATCTCCCTCGCACTCCCTTTAGCTGAGTAACGGGTATCTGATAGTCGGGGCACCCGACTATAGCAGTCTCTCTTGTTTTTAGTTAAAAATGGCTTTAAACAACTCAAAATTATATGAACTGTTTAGGTCAACAACTACCTAATCGGAGTTTAACGAAGCTGGTATAGAAAAACTAAAACAGAGCAACGAA
Source organism: Drosophila pseudotakahashii (assembly GCA_035046095.1). Classification (NCBI taxonomy): domain Eukaryota; kingdom Metazoa; phylum Arthropoda; class Insecta; order Diptera; family Drosophilidae; genus Drosophila; species Drosophila pseudotakahashii. The sequence goes on from JAWNOE010000020.1 coordinate 10,275, forward strand.
AATATATTGCACACTCTTAATCTGATATATGCAAGCATTAGGGTGAAATGGTCAGCCGCAACGCAGGGAATACGAAGACTCAATGACGAAACTATCCTGGATATACCGGCAGAGGAAGAGCCCACCACATCAACAGGTCGTGAAAGAGGAAGACCATCCAAAAGTATGGAGGATTGTCGGGACCACACATGGCAAAGAAAACTGAAAATGTTTCCGAAGCGCTTTCTTTAAAATATAAAAAGAGCGCAGATTACACAATCGGTTGCTGAGGCAAGTCCGCTGCGACTTATAAAGATTAAAAAAAGCATTCCCACGCCGCCGAATGGACTTATTAAGAAGTTTGGCTTGGAAGAGGCATTGGCTTTATTTATGGACTTGGAACTTTCCAAAGAAAAGTATGAGATACTACGGAAATCTTTACTGCGGCATGGAGTTGACATTTTACCCGGATACAAGTATATTTCAAAAGCAAAGGAAAGTTCACAGCAAAACGAATTCTGGAAAGTCTTCCTGAAAATGAGATGGGAAATCTTCCCGAAAAACTGACATTGATCAGTAAATGGGGCTGCGATGGATCAATTGGACGAAGCGTTTATAAACAGAGGATATCTTTCGATGACCCTACAGTATCGGACGAAAATGTTTTTATGGTATCCGTTGTTCCAACCGATTCCGCTACCGTCGAGGTAGGGCCGCGAACACCCAGTCAGGGTGCTCCGGCTCCGATGGGAACGGAAGGGGCTGCTAAGACCAGCACCCCACTAGACAACAAAAACAACAACCCACACAGCAGCGGAACCCAGCCGGGTACCAGCAAGGCAGCCACCGTTACGCATCAGCAGCGTAAGGCCAAGGTCAGTCGGGCCCGTTTTATTCTCGGCAAGATAGCCAAGAATGAGGCAGAGGGCAAGACTGACCAGCGCGATGCGGAGGACAAGACTCGATGCCTTGCGGAGATCGCAGAATTCGAAGAATACATGAGGACGCGCCCGGAGGCCACTGTAACAAACATAAAAAGGGACCGCTCGCATGAGGCAAGCGTGAGCGCACCGAAACGGGCAAAGGACGCACAGGGGAGGCCAAGACCGACCTCCTTTGTGAAGAAGGCCAAGAAATTCAGCGATGTAGCCAGAGACAGCCTCGCGATGGCACTGGTGGACGACCTGCACGACGACGGACGCCTGCTGTCGGAGAAGTGGGAGGAGATCGAGATCAGGGTGGCCGACATGGTAGCTGAAAGGCTATCAGCCGTGCCAGACGGTCCGATCCCCTCCTTCGACTCGTCGGACATGGTCAGAGGGCACCGGGTGATCAAGTGCGATGACTCGTTCTCGAGGACCTTCCTGGCGGAATGCATATCCAAGATTGGAAATGCATGGGACGGCCTTAGCATTAGGCTCGTCCACGCCAGGGAGATTCCAAGGAGGCCGCGGGCTCGCATTTGGTTGCCAAAGGGGCAGACTGACCAAGGAAAGGTGCTGTCGCTGCTGAGGGCTCAGAACCCAGAAGTGCATACTGAGGACTGGGCAATACTCAAGGTAGAGAAGGAGATGAAGACGAGCCAGCCGTTCCTCTTCCTCATCAACCAGCGCTGCCTGCCGCAGCTTGAGAAGGCCGACTACACCATCCGGTACGGCCTACGGAAGGCCAAGATCAAGGTCTTCCTGACAGAGCCGGATGATGTTCTCGAGGAGGTCGATGACACCAACAAGCTGTTGGATGACCTGGTCATCGACGACAAGACCCTAGACATAACACCCAACACCGATGCCTAAAGTCGTGCAGATTAACCTGAAGCGCAGCATGCATGCTTCAGCCAATCTTGCAGTTCTTCTCAGTGAGAGGAACATTGACATAGGCATCGTTCAAGAACCATGGACGCGAGACAGACAAATCTCGGGTCTGACACAACAAGGATATAAACTCTTTTATACTAACTCGACAGGTAGGCCGAGAGCAGGTATTATTATAAAGAATAACTATAACGCACTTCTATGCCCCAATCTTAGCACACCGGATCTAGCAGTTGCCAGATTCGTGGCGGCGGATGGGACATCGATGGTGATAGCCTCATCCTACATGGCCCATGATGAACCGGCTCCACCTGAGCCAGTCATCAAGCTGCTGCAATGGGCGGAAGATACTAAGACGACCCTGGTGCTCGGATGCGACGCTAACGCGAGGCACGCACTATGGGGAAGCTCGGAAACCAACGAAAGGGGTGAGTCTCTTTTTGATAATATTATCTGCCGCAACATCACCATATGTAACAGAGGTAACACACCCACCTTTATATTCCCAAGCACAAGGGAATTTCAGGGATGGGAAGAGGTGTTAGACCTCACTTTACAGACAGAATTTAGTAGATATAAGGTTGAAAAGTGGATAGTGTCGAAACAAAATTCCTTTTCAGATCACAGGTATATTTTCTTCGAAATTTCGATTCCGATTTGCAAACCGGAACCGAAACGTAACCCCCGTAGAACAAACTGGGACAAATTCGGTAAGATTGTCTACTCGAAGGTTAGCAACAGAAGAATACGGGTACAAACCTCTACGACGACCCTGGACAAGGAAGTAGAGGACCTAACAAACATTCTAAACAATGCATATAAGGAAACATGCAAGGTTTCATACTCTAAGAAACAACACCCTTTATGGTGGACCAAAGAGCTAGGCACTCTAAGAAAGAGGGCAAGAAAAGCCTATAACTCCAGCTATGCTACCAAGGAATGGGAGCCATACAAAGAAGCACAAAAAGCATACAAAAAAGCGATATACGCAGCCAAGAAAGACTCTTGGAGGACTTACTGCGAATCGCTAGAAGGTATAAAAGACTCGGCTAGACTAAGCAAGGTCCTTGCTAAAGGGTATAACAGCCCAACTCTACTACACAAACAAGACGGATCAGCGACTACAACGGTGGAAGAATCCCTAGAGACACTAGTGGATACACACTTTCCAGGCAACCTTCGAGAAAAGCCAGCACCTACTGAAGGTCAGAGGGCTCATCAACCAACACACACAAGGGATATCATAACCATTGAAAGAATCAACTGGGCGATAAACTCCTTCGACAAATATAAGAGTCCGGGGCCAGACGGCATTTTCCCGGCAATGCTTCAAGCAACACAGGTCAGCATCAGTAGGTGGCTGCAAGCCATTTACACGGCTTGCATCAGACTAACACACATACCGCTTCTATGGAAGGAAGCCAAAGTTGTATTTATACCAAAACCAGGAAGAAGAGGACATATCCTAGCAAAGGATTACAGGCCGATCAGCCTTACCTCATTCCTAATGAAAACGCTGGAACGAATGATCGATATTCATATCCGGGAAAACACCGAGAAGCAGCATCTATCGGACGCTCAGCATGCGTACCGAAAGGGCAGATCGACAGAAACGGCACTACACGAAGTAGTTTGCCACATAGAAAAATCGCTACATTTTAACCAATATACAATGGCCACCTTCTTAGATATAGAAGGTGCGTTCAATAATGTGAACGCCGAATCCATACTGAGCTCCCTCAACTCGATCGGCGTTGAAGGAGACATCAGAGCTTGGATCGGAGTTATGCTCACGAGCAGGACGATAACAGCCGAACTGAGTGGCACTTACCTCACACGCTTTGTGAAGAGAGGCACACCTCAGGGCGGGGTTCTATCGCCACTGCTCTGGCTCATCAACATGAACGACATATTGAGAGAACTCAATAGCGGAGGAGTAAAAGTAGTAGCCTACGCAGACGACGTAGTGTTGCTAGTATCAGGACCATTCCCAGATGTCATTAGTAATATAATGACGGGGGCCCTTAACCGACTAAATGAATGGGCAAAAACCTGCGGACTAGGTATAAACCCGAGTAAAACCGAACTGATGCTCTTCACGCGAAGAACAAAGATCCCAACATACAGCAAACCAAAAATAGATGGAATCGAACTCGAGCTATCGGATAAGGCTAAGTATCTAGGAGTGATACTAGACCCGAAGCTCTCGTGGAAACTGAACATCACGGAACGAGTAAGAAAGGCCAGCATAGCATTCTACTCGTGCAGGAAAATGTTTGGCAAAAACTGGGGTATACACCCTAAGATAATATTATGGCTTTATACAGCAGTGGTAAGGCCAATTCTCACATACGGGGCACTAGTCTGGTGGCCAGCCCTGACAAGAGCATACAATATTGCCAAGCTGACAAGAATGCAAAGATCAGCTTGCGCAGGAGCTACAGGGGCATTAAGATCATGCCCGGCTGCCGCGTTGAACACTATTCTGGATATAATGCCGATAGAACTTTTCATAAAGGATACGGCAGCGCAGAGTGCGGCCAGACTGAAGGCAAGTAATTGCTGGAAAGGCTACCACACAGGGCACTGCCGTATCTTAGAGGACAACAACTATCTGGCAAAGAACAAGACGGATTATATGACAGCGGAGATAAGATTTGGAAACGGATTTACGACTACCTTTCCAACGAGGGAAGACTGGGAGAATGACAGAGTAACCGGACAAGATGAGGTATCACTCTACACTGACGGCTCCAAGATGGACTGTGGTGTAGGGGCTGGAATTTTCGCTGAAAGCTGGGGGATAGAATCGAAATTCCACCTCCCAGAATCAGCGACAGTTTTTCAGGCTGAGGTACTCGCTATTTTGGAAGCAGCCAAGCTTTCGATTCAGCAATGCCTCAGGAATACCAAGGTACGGATATACTCGGATAGCCAAGCGGCTATCAAATCTCTCGCAGCAGCAAGAACCAACTCGACACTAGTAGCCGATTGCAAGTCGGCTCTCAACATACTAGCAACAAACAACCATGTACAGATAACATGGGTGCCAGGGCACAATGATATACCAGGAAACGAAAAGGCGGATGAACTTGCACGAAAGGGGTCGGCAGACGACTCCTATACAACTAGTCTACCTGAATCCCTTAATACAGTCCAAGCAAGGATTCACGAACACTACAAAACACTAGCTAGTAAAAGTTGGTCAGAAAAGCAGGGTCTCAGGAGATCAAAGCTCTGCTGGCCAACCATCAATAGCAAGAGAACTCGAGAACTAATATCCAAAAGCAAAAGGGATATTAGAAGGATCACGGCACTCATCACAGGCCATTGGGCCATTGGCACGCAAGCCATGAAGATGGGGCTTCCGTACAATGCTAATTGCAGGAGCTGCAAAGAAACAGACACACAGGAGACACCTGAGCACATGATGTGTCATTGCCCAGCACTAAACCATATCAGGGCGAGATACTTCGGGGCGTATCAGCTGGAATCATTGGGAGAAATAGGAAAGCAGAGGATAACTGCAATCCTAGGTTTTCTAAATGATGCAGGCTGGTACTGAAGAGAACGCGGAGACAACAATTTACGAGGGTGTGGATCAAAACGGAGCTCAGCTCTACTTGGAGGCTCTCAGAGAGGACCTCACCACTTCTACCTACCTACCATCCGTTGTTCCCTTGAGAATTAAATCTGATGAGTTTGAATATTGGAAGAACCCTCGCCCGTCATCAGTACATTATTGCCGACCAATTATGTTTCAATTCGCAAAGGAATCACCGGAACCGATAAAAGACACTGTGAATGACATTAAACAACAAATTCACAAGATAAAGCCCGTAAAACTAAACATTAGTGAAGGAAAATATGTTAAATGATACTATGAATTTCACTTGACCATGGTTGACGAAAAAGTCGTTAATGAACTGACAAATACTAAGTCAACAAAGTCGTGCCCAATCTGCAAAAGGACGCAAAAAAATTTTGGAAACGATTCTACAGATGAGGAAAAATATGAAAATGGAATTTCACCTTTACATTCTCGGATAAGGTGTATGGAGTTCTTGCTGAAACTAGCGTATACTATTTCAAACGAAAATGAACACTTTGAAGCAAACGCGTCAAAGAAGGATAAGGAAAGCATCAGAAAGAAGAGAATACTGAACGATTTATTTAAGGAAGTTGGATTAAGAGCAGATTTCCCTAAATACGGATACGGAATCTCAAATGATGGAAATACTTCGAGGAGATTTTTTGAACAACTTAAAGTAGTAACTCGAATCCATGGAATTAACAATGAAACAGTTAAAAGGTTGGGAACCATCTTAAATGTTTTAAACTGCAAGGAAAAGGTTAACTTTACAAAATATGAAGAATATGCCTCAAGAGGAATTGTATCCAGAAAAGAAATTGACCCCGACAGTCCATAAGATATTGGCGCATGGAAAAGAAGGAAATAAAAAAAGAAAATAAAAAAAAACAACAATAAAAAAATTTTTTTTGTAAACCATATTTTTTTTAAATTTTTTTGTATAATATTTTAAAATTAAAACATAAAAAAAGAAACTAAAAAAAACAACAACTTTCTTTAAACCATTTTTTTTTTGTCGGAAAAAAGTGGATTTGTTCATAAATTTTGACTTTGCCGATAATATAGCATGGTCTTATTGTAAATCAGCTGGGTTCACAAATAACAAACAGTGTAATTCGCAAAGCCATTTAAGGGAAAGGGAAAATGTAATATCAAGTGTCATTACTGTGGCAAGGAAGAGGATATTAAGAAAGATTGTTATGCGTATAAAAGAATAAAAAATTATAAAAATAAGGAAAATAACAAACACGCACAAATAGCAAGAACTCAATCCGGCTTCGCGTTTATGTTCGTTTTGATAAAAATGTGTCCCAAACTAGAGACCAAGCTGTGCTGTGTCTCGTAAATGACTAGTAACTCTTCATGGACTACATCGACCTGAATTCGCCAAAATACGCACAAATAACAACAACTCAACCCGGCTTCGCGTTTATGTTGAATCGTTCTGATAAAAATGTGTCCAAAACTGGCGACCAAACGGTGCAATTTATCTTGGATTCTGGTGACACAGATCATCTCGTAAATGACGAGAAACTCTTCACGGACTACATCGACCTGGAGTCGCCAATAAAAATTGCTGTCGCCAAGCATGGCGAATTCATTTTTGCAACGAAGCGCGGAATTGTCAGACTGCACAATGGAAACCAAATCGCGCTCCAGAATGTACTCTATTGCCGGGAAATTGCAGAAAACTTAAATTCTGCCAAGCGACTGCAAGAGGCAGCTTTGACCGTTATGTTTGGCAGTATCGGTGTAAAAATATTTAAGAATAGATCTGTTGTGGCTGAGAATTCAGTATTGAACATACACAAATTCTTAAATTTCAAGCATATACATTAAATGTGGAAAAGAAAAATAAAGAATATCGATTATGGCATGAGAGATTAGGTCACATTAGTAAAGGGAAATTGCTTGAAATTAAAAGGAATAATTTATTTGTTGACAATTATATTTTAGATAACGTTAATCCAGTTGATGAGATATGTGAAGCATATTTAAATGGCAAACAAGCCAGATTGCGTTTTGAAAAACATAAAAATAAAGAGTACATAAGTAGACCCCTATTCGTAATCCATTCTGATCCATTCCATTCTAATCCATTTTCAAATACTACTTTTACCAATTCCCAGGACTTACCTTGCTGCTCAAATGCGCCTAGACTGGTCCAACTTTGTGTTGTGTTTTCACGATAGCCTGCAAGATCCAGGTTCTCCATTATATAGATTTAGAATTTAAAAATTATATTTTTTGTCAATTTTAAGTTGAAGCAGTTTGTTATATAGCTATTTAAGTTTTAATGTTTTGCCACGGCTAGTTCTAAGTACCACGTTGACCCCTCTCTGTATTTTTTTGTTTAAACTCTTTCGCTCTCGTTTTTATTAAAATCCATTTGCAAAGAAATCTGCAACAAAAAAATTTTAAAAATTAGATTGACAGGTAACATTATTATGTTTCAAATCACTACTGTTAATTGTCGAAGCCAGTCCTATGGCACGCGGGCACTTTTGTTTTAGCACTTAGCATACCGAGCGGCACTAGCCATTCTCTCCTAAGGCACACGCCGAGTCTTTTTTGTGTCGCTGTCCGTAACGAGCCAAGCCAACAACAATTCCATTTCACTTTTTTTTTCGTCTCAACTCACAATGCAAATTTTTGTTGTTTTTTTCATGATTGTATGTAAATCGTTACTCGCGTGCGTGTGATTTTCTTTTATTTGTGTTTGTAAATGTACTGACGTTTTAAGCACCCCTGGTCTAAGCATATAAAAACTCAGGCAGAAAATGTCTTAAAAACAAGAGAGAACGCTATAGTCGGGTGCCCCGACTATCAGATACCCGTTACTAGCTGAGTAGAGGGAGTGCGAGGGAGATAGAGATATGAAACTTTGATCGGGCTTAACTTTTTAACGAATGGTCGGATTTGAAAAATACCTTCTACATTTTGATAGGTATAAATAAACGCAACAAAATTATACTTTTCCAAAATCTTAAAAACAATAGACACATTTTAAAATCGTATGTGGGCGATTGTGGGCGTTAGAGGGGGCGTGGCGGTCGGCTGAAATAAACTTGCGCTGCGTAGGAAGCCCAAGAATAAGTGTGGGTAATCCCAACTTTCTAGCTTTTGTAGTTCCGAGATCTCAGCGTTCATACAGACAGACAGACAGACATGGTTAGATCAACTCGGCTAGTGACTCTGATCAAGAATATATATACTTTATAGGGTCGGAAACGCTTCCTTCTACCTGTTACATACTTTTGCACGAATTTAATATACCCTTTTACTCTATGAGTAACGGGTATAATAAACCCCGAGTAAACCGTTTCTTGGTTAACAATTTTAAAAGGGAGTTTAATTTTTCATAGCGCATGTACATTTAAGTTGAAGCGGTTTGGCGGCAAGGCTTCTTAACTTTCTCATAACTTTTAAAATAACAGTGTGGGTCAGATTTGTAATATTTAGATAGGTATTGACAAATACGTATTGGACGCTTGACTAATAACGGCGTTATATTTAAGTGTTCTTGAGCGTTAGAGTTAGTTTGTAACAAATTTGACCTGCGCAGTATCCCAAGAACCTGTATACTTAATTCCAACACTCTAGCTTTTATAGTTTCTGAGATCTTAGCTCTCATACTAGCTAGTGATCTTGATCAATATTATTATCTGAAAAGCTGGACACCCAAAATTGAATTTTGTTGACATGTTCTTCGTAATCATAAATGACAGGGTATATTGTATTCAGGGCCATAGTAAACAAGAGGGAGGAAGCGTTTTCGACTCAATAAAGTATATGGCCCGTTCTTTTACAAACCGAATAGATTTGTCCAAAAATATTTTTTTAAATTTTTGATTTGCCTGAATCTTTTATAATAATACATGTATTATTCCATTTTTAGTTTTTTAAATACTGAATTCTTTATGGAAACACGTCGCAGCAAGTAAGGGCTACCGGTCACTCTTATCGGATCCTTATGGTGTTTATTGTTTAACAGTCTTTTAACAATTTTTAATGATTAAATTTAAAGACTTTTGACCATTTTTAAATGACAAAATGTAAAAAAGTCATTTTTTTATCTTATAAGAAATTTAAAATTATTTATATAATTTCAAATATTTTGTTTATTGTTTTTTTCTTTATATTACGTATTTTATTAAACATTTTAATATATTTTTTTTTGTTAATTTTGTAACAAAATGTATTTAAAAAAAAATAATAAATTCAGAGCAAGTTTTTTATGCGAATTTGTTACGCCTGCAATAGTTTTTTTCAAATCGGACTATTCATTAAAAAGTTATAATCAATCAAAGATTTCCCCAAAAGATGGCGTCAGCATAAGACATCTGAATCGGTTGCACTGGCAACAACATTTTTAAAGCTAGGGAGTACAAATATTTCATAAAGATTCTACGTGTGCCTATAAAGACCATATTAGCTTCAGCCGAGAGCCAGCTAGCGACCACATTTCTGAAGATTTGGTAAGTATGCAAATGAGGGATTGTTTTATTTATTACACTAGTTTACAGGCAAAATTATTTTTGATCGGTACATTTTTTAAAAGATTTTGTATTTTGTATGTATCAAAGCAAACACAACAGTGCTATTTAAGGGTTTTCGCATGTAGAGAAGTTAAATTTGCTCAGCTAACCAACTTTAAAACAACAAGAGAGAACGCTATAATTGATAACTTTTACTATAAGATACCCGTTACTCAGCTGAAGGAAGTGCGAGGGAGGTGTGCAATATCAATTTTTGCTCATAACTTTTTAATGAATGGTCCGATTTAAAAAACCAAATTGCATTTATACTTTCTCTAAATCTTTAAAGATGTGACACACATTTTAAAGGTTTTGTCGTCGCTACGCAGCCCAGCTTTGTGCCACGCCCCCTCTAACTCCCACAATCGAATTAAGCGATGCTAAACCGCAATTTTTTTGTTTAGCACGACTATTTACAAACAAAAGGTTTTAAAAAGCGGCTTACAACTTTTTAAGCTTAGTGTTCACCGCCTTTCAAGTCGTGGTTTCGATAAAATCGCTATTGAAATGTTTTGCGGCCAAATTGTTATTTTCGAATATATTACTATGGGTAAATACGCACATATCAAATTTTAGCCTAGTCAGTGTTGCCAAAAGAAAATTTAGCTTTCCCCCTAAAAAATCTTAAACAGTCTATATTTCCCCCTAAAAAAATCCAGTTTTCCTCCTAAATTTAAAGAATTAGATATTTTCGAATATGTTCAATAAAATAAGAAATATCTCAATATGACGTTGTAGAAATGTTTAGATCGGAAAAATCTGTGTACTCGAAAGGAAAGTCGTGTGTTTATAAGTATTTTTCTGTACTTGTAGCGTTAGGAAGAAATAAAACCAAAATTAAATTAAAATTAAAAGTCGTGTGTAGTATATTTATACCCTTGCAGAGGGTATTATAGTTTCAGTCAGAAGTTTGTAACGCAGTAAAGGAGAAGTTTCCGACCACATAGAGTATATACATATATTCTTGATCAGCACCAGTAGCCGAGTCTATCTAGTCATGTCCGTCTGTCCGTTTCTATGTGAAACTGTGAAAGCTATCGCGATAAAACTTTCCCAAAAGTCTTCTTTCTATTGCAGTGTTATGTCTCGACTGTATCTTTTAAGCAACTCCCCGACACTGGCTACTGGGTCTGTTATGCGTAACCTCACCCCATTTTTAACACTCTACTCGCTCATTTTCTTTTCCACTTTAATTCACAAAATGCTTATAAATAACATTCATTTAACTTCACAATTCCCTAACCTGGGTACCACAGGGACGATTACATAACACATGAATAAATAGTTATAAGTATAAATAAATGAATAAATTATATATATATAGGGTTACATGAGTATATTACTTTATGTAGAAGTAGATTTGTAGTTTGTAGTTTGTAGTGGGTGGTTATAGTTGATTATATTCGTGGTTTTATTAACATTAAAACTAAACTTAAAATAAAAAAAACCTGGCACCACCCAGATGTGGGCGGCGATGATCAAATTTCCAATAGTTTTCAATCAGTTTCATTTCTTTCCTCCCAGACTCCCAGATTTCGAATTTGGCGCCGGAAGCTGCGAACACAAAAGCACTTAATTTATATTTTTCTATCTAAAACTTGCACTCTCACTTTGGAATTTTGTTCCCAGAGACACGACTACACTCTCTCAGTTTTAGATGGTTCTGATTTGCCCTTTAGTTGCCCTTCTTGTAAGTCGGCTCAATTGCATTTTCGAGAGAGAGTTTTCCGAAATTTAAACCCGTCTTGAGCCCACTATTCTACTAGTTCCGCCACGAACCAGCACGACTCCGGAACCAGTTCTTCATTCCCAGGCCATCCCTAGTATCGGCATCTGTTTCTCCTCTCTAACCCAGGTACGCGGTCGTTTGTTATGTTTTGATTTTGTATATGTTTATTTTCTTTATTTTGGCAGACCATAACAGCAGGTAGCACATATGTCGGAGAGAGCCGGATCGGACCACTATATCTTAAGGCTCCCATAGGAATAATCAAAAAAGAAAATTGATTGTAACTTTGTAGGAAGTAGGCGTTTTGATTTTTGACAACTGAAAAACAACATTTTAAATATGCACCGATTGAGTGAGCATTAAACTATGGGTATTTGTTATATCTGCAAGGGTATATAAGCTTCGGCTGGCCGAAGCAAGCTTTCTTTCTTGTTTTTTGAAATGTTCTAGGAAATCACATATTTTGGTGTTTTTCCAAACATTTGGGTTATAAAATTTCCGAAAAAAAAACCACTAAACTTTCCCCCTAAAATGCCCCCTAGCTCCTCAAAAAACCCCTAAATCTAGGGGGAAAACCCCTGATCAGGAAACACTGAGCCTAGTACTCAGTTCGGCTAAGAGTTTCACTAGTCGGAAAATATTATTCTTTTGTAGTGTGACCGAAGCTTTCAGAGTTCACCCGCTTTGCATGTAGCATAGGCTTATTGTAAATCATCTGGGTTCACAATCAGCAAACAATTTAACTGGCGCCAATTTTAAAATATTTCAAATTGTATTACACTTAGATCGCAAGCATTCAATTTGCTGTTAGCATGGCGATATGTATTACCGTAACACCTACAGACAGTTTTCCATTGGTTTTTGGGGTTTTTCTTCCATTTATAATTTGTTCTTGGCACCCCGCTTCAGCACAAACACAGCCAAAGATCAAATTTTCTATTCCTTAGGCCGCGGCTAAAGGCGTTCATCGGAATTCGTCCGCTAAATCTGGTATTTTTTGGTATTTCCTTACCATTTTCTTAGCTCATCTGAGTACCGCTGTGAATAAGTCCCCGGCCAAAGGCTTGAGCGACCTATTTGCCTCTCGCTTACTCATATGCTTAGCTAGCAGTTTTCGCCGAACTGAGTACTAGGCTTTTGCTACAAAATTATAGGAAATGTAGTGGGATGGAATTTTTTTATATCAAACTGATTTTCTTTCATATTAAACTGATATTTATACCCGTTACTCGTAGAGTAAAAGGGTATATTGTATTCGTGCAAAAGTATGTAACAGGGAGAAGGAAGCTTTTCCGACCCTATAAAGTATATATATTCTTGATCAGGATCACTAGCCGAGTCGAACTAGCCATGTCCGTCTGTCCGTCTGTCCGTCCGTATGAACGGTGAGATCTCGGAAACTATAAAAGCTAGAGGATTGGCATTTTGCATGCATATTCTTGGAGTTCCTACGCAGCGCAAGTTTATTTCAAAATGGTGCCACGCCCCCTCTAACGCCCTCAATCGCCCTACACCATTTTTTGAAAGGTGTCTGGCGCCCACACCATTAAAGATTTTGGAAAACTAAAAATGCAGTTTTATTGTGCTTATTAATACCTATCGAAATGTAGAAGAAATTTTTCAAATCGGACCATTCGTTAAAAAGTTATGCCAGATTAAAAATTTTCTATCTCCATCTCTCTCCCACAGCCCACTAACTGTGGCGCCTACAGTTTGGATGCTATTATGAAAAGAGAAAAGAAGAGATTAGAGGAAATTGCGATGATTTTCATTTGTCAATACCGAACTTTATGCCAAAAACTATGTAAATCAAACTATTTGGTGAAAAGTTAGCCAAATTGGAGGTCAGAGTCAAACAATTGCGTATGTGTGTATGTATGTAAGCATATACATACATATGTACACAGTTGCAATTGCCCGGCAAACATAACTCCTTTCAAACAAAGCTATTCGCTATACCCGTTACTCGTGTTGTGCAAACATTTAGACTTCAATATACATATAAGAAGAATGTACATATGTGTTTAGCCAATATGTTTAATATTTCTAGTCCATTTATTGCACTCAAAAACATAAACAGTGCTTAACACAGCTGCTGGTGCTGGACAATAGCTGCCTGCGCTGGGACAGCGCTGGCTGGTGCTGGAAAGCTGCCAGCTCTAAGAGATCGCCGAATTCAAATTGATAATTTAAACTTGTTGTCCTTTTTTCCTTTCGTCATTCTAATTCACATTTTGTTAATGCGAAATCTAAATCATTTGAAATGGGGCGCGCATTTTGTCTCTTTATACCCGTTACTCGTAGAGTAAAAGGGTATATTGTATTCGTGCAAAAGTATGTAACAGGGAGAAGGAAGCTTTTCCGACCCTATAAAGTATATATATTCTTGATCAGGATCACTAGCCGAGTCGAACTAGCCATGTCCGTCTGTCCGTCTGTCCGTCTGTCCGTCCGTATGAACGCTGAGATCTCGGAAACTATAAAAGCTAGAGGATTGGCATTTTGCATGCATATTCTTGGAGTTCCTACGCAGCGCAAGTTTATTTCAAAATGGTGCCACGCCCCCTCTAACGCCCTCAATCGCCCTAAACCATTTTTTGAAAGGTGTCTGGCGCCCACACCATTAAAGATTTTGGAAAAGTAAAAATGCAGTTTTATTGTGATTATCAATACCTATCGAAATGTAGAAGAAATTTTTCAAATCTGACCATTCGTTAAAAACTTATGCCCGATCAAAGATTTTATATATCTATCTCCCTCGCACTCCCTTAGCTAAGTAACGGGTATCTGATAGCCGGGGCACCCGACTATAGCGTTCTCTTTTGTTTTTTTATAGGGTTGCAACCTTACACTTAACAACACTCAAAACTCACTTTTAATGTTATAAAAAAAATAGAGCAATCAAACATAGTTTTGGGTGGCTCTTATATACTTTTGTTTATAAATTGTAAAAAATCATATAAATTAGTAAGCGAAATAAATAAAGGGTGCAGTAAGTCAGTAAGTAAAATAAAAGCCGCATTCAAGTATTATTTTCTGTCCCTTATAGATTTATTTATAATGGTTTAAATGGGTAGTACCAAGTAAAAACACAAAATTGTATCTTCCGCAACGATAAGCATTATCTGACAACACATCACGTCGCGACGTTAAAGTGGAACACCGATGACAAAACACTATACAACGAGTCGTAATGTATTTTCACTATGCGATGGAGCGAAGTGCACATTAGTTACATTAGTTAAAAGAGTAAACGCGACTGGTGGCCGGTTATCGAGACCAGTACAAAATCATTAAACCAATTGCCAAAAGTAAAGAGATAAGAAGACTGTTTGACCTGTCCGTCCACCAACTTCAACTAGCTACTACACACAGAAAAAAAACTATCAACATAGAAAAATAGTAGTCTACTATTTTCTGAATTATTAATGTATTTTGTTGTTTTTATTTTTTGGGTCATTGAATAGTATTTAACAATTAAAATAGTAGAAAACCTATTTACGAAATTTTCATGTATTTTGCTGTTTTAATCATTTGGAAAATTAATAGTAACGTGTCAATTAATATCGTAGCAAAACCATTTTATAATCTAGGTAATCTACTATTTTTATAGGGAATTTTCTTTTTTTATGGGTTGGTGCAGTTTTCACTATAAAATAATTGGTTTTACAAATTTGTTTTGTGTGTAGCAAACTAAAAAATACATGCAAACAAACCAGCGACAAAGTAGTATTTTTTTGTTATTCATATAGATATGCCTAAAAATGTAAAATGTTTTTTTTCCCCGCACCAATACCGCAGGGAAAAAAAAGAAGGACCGTGATAGCACTTATCTACTAAAATGTCTTTGGCTTATTGTTTCGTTTGACATTATCTAAGGCCCTTATTATTATAAGAAATTAAAGGTAAAATGATGAAGAGAGGACTTCCCTTATGAACGTAAAATATTTAAACATTGGAAAAATACAACATATTGTCAAAATAGTTATCTTAAATAAATAATATATTTATACCCGTTACTTCTAGAGTAAAAGAGTTTATTGTATTCGTGCAAAAGTATGTACAGGTAAAAGGAAGCGTTTCCGACCCTATAAAATATATAGATTCTTGATCAGGATCAATAGCCGAGTGTGTCTGTCCGTTTGAACCCTGAGATCTCGGAAACTACACACAAAAAAATCGATTGGTAAAATTAACCAATATATGTCAAACAGTCCCCAACCACATAAATTGCAAATTCTACCAATCAAATAGTTACTACGTAAAAATAGTTAATACGTAAATGTAACGGTTACTATTAAAAAATGGTTCTGCAACTGTAAAAAAGGGTAGAATGTGCCCAAACCATAAATTTTTGTTAACTTACTATTTTTTATAGTGAATAAAAAATGTATAGTTATTTCACTGCAGCAAACTAATTTATAAGAAATAAAAGGTAGTTGTCCTACACCTTATAATGGTGCGGTTTGCACTTGATTGCCAGGGTGGAATATTAAAGACTTAAGACAGAAAAAAAGTTTTAAAGTAAAGTCTTGAGGATTTATGATCTGACTTGGGCTTGGTACAAGAAGGGCTAGACCCAGTTAGGAATTATATATGGCATCGCAGAAGATTTGTAAAATTACTGTTGCATACTTTTATATTAAAGAAGTTCCGTTAGGGTAACTACTGTTCATAGTTAAACAACTATTTAAAATAGTTTCAAGGTACAAAAACAAAATACACACATCCTTTAAGCGTAACTATTTGAATAGTAGTTTAAATATTTAATAGTACGCTAAGAAAAAACAAGTACACGGTCGACTATTTTCATTGTTAAAGTACTGTTTTTTATAGTTACTAAACTATCTTCATTGGTCGATTTTACCAACCAAATTTTCTTGTGTGTACAGAAGCTAGAAAGTTGGGATTAACCACATATATTCGCCTTAAAGGATAGTCTGGATTGTCTGGTATAAATGCAATTTGGTTGTGTTTAAAATTACATATCAAAATATAGAATAAATTGTTTATATCAGATCATTCTTAAAAAGTAAAGAGCAAATATGATTATATTGCATATCTCCCTCGCACTCCCTTCAGCTGAATAACGGGTATTTGATAGTCGAAGTTCTCGACTGTAGCATTCTCTCTTGTTGTATATTCTGTTGTGACAGCTTTGGTCGGAATTAACTGATTCCTGCAGTACATATTGGTTTTTTTTTACACAGCAAAAACGGATCAAAAAACGTTTAACACATACAGAGTTTAATATCAAGTTAGTTATTAAACCGATTATTGCGAAATACTCTTTTACTCATACACTCAATCTAAGGATGGGCAGGGTCACCTGCGTCAACTCACAATAGGCACGAAAAAACGTGATACCATATTTGATATCTCATAACGCAAGTATGGTCGGCTTTCAAAAATAATATACAAAAATAAATGCAATGTCGTGCCAAAGACAGTAAAATACCAAGTTGCGTAAACAAGAGTAAAGAAGTAAAGTACATAGCCAGTGTCGGTGCTATAGGATATAGACGTCCGATCGGACCGCGCTTTAACAGTCACAGTATGAGTAAAAAACCAGATTTGAAATAATTCATGACAATAGCTTATGCACTACGCGAAACATCCAATTAAGAATTAATATACGGTGGAAAATGGCACTTTTTGTACAACTTTTTTGTTTAAGCAGGACAAATTTTGTTTTTTAAATATGATAACGTTTAATTAAGTTGCAAGATCTTTGAAGTCGTTTGCAATACAAAGCAAAGCCGGAAGAATTCGCGGATTAAATATCATGGTCATAATTGATATATACTTAAGAATAAAGCAATAGGCGATTCATTTGACCTGAGGAATCCGGGGATTCTCTTGTTCTGAAGAATTCGCGGATAACTTTACCACGAATTCTTCAGGTCAGGAGAATCCACGAATTCTTCATGTCGATTGATTCTGATATTTTTTAAGTCGAATAATCCGCGAAATCTTCAGGTCAAATAGTCAGCGAATTTCTTTCGTTTTTAATGTTTATAAATACTTAAGTTTATGTTAATTATCACAATGATATTTTGTTTAAGAAGTTTTACAAAAAGCCCAATTTTCCACCTTAAATGAATTTTTAAAATAGCTTAATGTTAAAATACAACTTTATTGATTATATGTATTGAAACTATATGGCCAAACGAACAAATTAAAATCATATTTAAATTCCGATCGATATTGATGATTTTAATTTTTTCAATAAGGATTACTGCCTGAGTTTTACAATAGGGCAGGTAGGGTCTTTGAAGAAAAAAATTAAATTTTTTTTGTAGATTAACATATGAAGACTATACAAAACAAGTTTTAAGTCAATCGGGAAACAATTTCAGAAGTTAAGCCTAGTACTCAGTACGACGAAAACTGCTAGCTAAGCATAGGAGTAAGCGAGAGGCAAATAGGTAGCTAAAGCCGTTAGCTGGGGACTTTTTTCACTACGGTACTTGGAAGAGCTAAGGAAATGGTACGGAAATACCAAAAATATACCAGATTTAGCGGTTGAATTCCGATGAACGCCTTTAGCCGCGGCCAAAATATAGAAAATTTGATCTTTTCAAATCGGACCATTCGTTAAAAAGTTATGCCAGATTAAAAATTTTCTATCTCCATCTCTCTCCCACAGCCCACTAACTGTGGCGCCTACAGTTTGGATGCTATTATGAAAAGAGAAAAGAAGAGATTAGAGGAAATTGCGATGATTTTCATTTGTCAATACCGAACTTTATGCCAAAAACTATGTAAATCAAACTATTTGGTGAAAAGTTAGCCAAATTGGAGGTCAGAGTCAAACAATTGCGTATGTGTGTATGTATGTAAGCATATACATACATATGTACACAGTTGCAATTGCCCGGCAAATATAACTCCTTTCAAACAAAGCTATTCGCTATACCCGTTACTCGTGTTGTGCAAACATTTAGACTTCAATATACATATAAGAAGAATGTACATATGTGTTTAGCCAATATGTTTAATATTTCTAGTCCATTTATTGCACTCAAAAACATAAACAGTGCTTAACACAGCTGCTGGTGCTGGACAAAAGCTGCCTGCGCTGGGACAGCGCTGGCTGGTGCTGGAAAGCTGCCAGCTCTAAGAGATCGCCGAATTCAAATTGATAATTTAAACTTTTTGTCCTTTTTTCCTTTCGTCATTCTAATTCACATTTTGTTAATGCAAAATCTAAATCATTTGAAATGGGGCGCGCATTTTGTCTCTTTATACCCGTTACTCGTAGAGTAAAAGGGTATATTGTATTCGTGCAAAAGTATGTAACAGGGAGAAGGAAGCTTTTCCGACCCTATAAAGTATATATATTCTTGATCAGGATCACTAGCCGAGTCGAACTAGCCATGTCCGTCTGTCCGTCTGTCCGACTGTCCGTCTGTCCGTCCGAATGAACGCTGAGATCTCGGAAACTATAAAAGCTAGAGGATTGGCATTTTGCATGCATATTCTTGGAGTTCCTACGCAGCGCAAGTTTATTTCAAAATGGTGCCACGCCCCCTCTAACGCCCTCAATCGCCCTAAACCATTTTTTGAAAGGTGTCTGGCGCCCACACCATTAAAGATTTTGGAAAAGTAAAAATTCAGTTTTATTGTGATTATCAATACCTATCGAAATGTAGAAGAAATTTTTCAAATCTGACCATTCGTTAAAAACTTATGCCCGATCAAAGATTTTATATATCTATCTCCCTCGCACTCCCTTAGCTAAGTAACGGGTATCTGATAGCCGGGGCACCCGACTATAGCGTTCTCTCTTGTTTTTAATTTTGGACGGTTAAAAAAAATATTTCAAGTTAACCAAGAAAGGAGCCAGCTTACATACCCTCGCAGATAAAAGAAATACCTATAGTTTAATGCTCACTCGATCGGTGCAGTTCCAGGGATTCCAGATTCTGTGTGCCTATTTAAAATGTTGTTTTAAGGTTGTCAAATATCAAAACGCCTACTTCCTACAAAATTACAATGAAAAATCGAAAAAAAAACGTAAAAAAATTCTAGCTTTGGTGTCTCCATCTCTCTCCCACAGCCCACAAACTGTGGCGCCTACAGTTTGGATGCTATTATGAAAAGAGAAAAGAAGAGATTAGAGGAAATTGCGATGATTTTCATTTGTCAATACCGAACTTTATGCCAAAAACTATGTAAATCAAACTATTTGGTGAAAAGTTAGCCAAATTGGAGGTCAGAGTCAAACAATTGCGTATGTGTGTATGTATGTAAGCATATACATACATATGTACACAGCTGCAATTGCCCGGCAAATATAACTCCTTTCAAACAAAGCTATTCGCTATACCCGTTACTCGTGTTGTGCAAACATTTAGACTTCAATATACATATAAGAAGAATGTACATATGTGTTTAGCCAATATGTTTAATATTTCTAGTCCATTTATTGCACTCAAAAACATAAACAGTGCTTAACACAGCTGCTGGTGCTGGACAAAAGCTGCCTGCGCTGGGACAGCGCTGGCTGGTGCTGGAAAGCTGCCAGCTCTAAGAGATCGCCGAATTCAAATTGATAATTTAAACTTTTTGTCCTTTTTTCCTTTCGTCATTCTAATTCACATTTTGTTAATGCAAAATCTAAATCATTTGAAATGGGGCGCGCATTTTGTCTCTTTATACCCGTTACTCGTAGAGTAAAAGGGTATATTGTATTCGTGCAAAAGTATGTAACAGGGAGAAGGAAGCTTTTCCGACCCTATAAAGTATATATATTCTTGATCAGGATCACTAGCCGAGTCGAACTAGCCATGTCCGTCTGTCCGTCTGTCCGTCTGTCCGACTGTCCGTCTGTCCGTCTGTCCGTCTGTCCGTCCGAATGAACGCTGAGATCTCGGAAACTATAAAAGCTAGAGGATTGGCATTTTGCATGCATATTCTTGGAGTTCCTACGCAGCGCAAGTTTATTTCAAAATGGTGCCACGCCCCCTCTAACGCCCTCAATCGCCCTAAACCATTTTTTGAAAGGTGTCTGGCGCCCACACCATTAAAGATTTTGGAAAAGTAAAAATTCAGTTTTATTGTGATTATCAATACCTATCGAAATGTAGAAGAAATTTTTCAAATCTGACCATTCGTTAAAAACTTATGCCCGATCAAAGATTTTATATATCTATCTCCCTCGCACTCCCTTAGCTAAGTAACGGGTATCTGATAGCCGGGGCACCCGACTATAGCGTTCTCTCTTGTTTTTAATTTTGGACGGTTAAAAAAAATATTTCAAGTTAACCAAGAAAGGAGCCAGCTTATATACCCTCGCAGATAAAAGAAATACCTATAGTTTAATGCTCACTCGATCGGTGCAGTTCCAGGGATTCCAGATTCTGTGTGCCTATTTAAAATGTTGTTTTAAGGTTGTCAAATATCAAAACGCCTACTTCCTACAAAATTACAATGAAAAATCGAAAAAAAAACGTAAAAAAATTCTAGCTTTGGTGTCTTTTGAAATATTACCTTCTACTTTTGGGAATACTATTTTTAAAATATTTATGAATTTCGAATAAAGTTTTTAAAAAATCGGATAACTATATCATATAGCTGCCATAGGAACGGTCGGAAAATTAAATGGAAATTAATATGGAAAAAATTATATCTTTGTTGACTTTTATTACATTCTCTTCTTCTCTGGGATATGGCTTTTCGTTAACATTTCAAAATTTCGTATTAAATTTTACAAAATTCGGACGGCTACATTATATAGCTGCCCTAGGAAGGATCAAAAAATTACTGCCAAAGTTATACGAAAGCAGCTAATCCAAATGATTGTTTTTGTAAATGAATAGGAATGATCTGCAAGGGTATATAAGCTTCGGCTGGCCGAAGCTATCTTCCTTTCTTGTTTTAAAGTGCTATTTGTGTATTTTGCGTGTTTCAACTTTAGAACTTAGGCTAAAATTAGTAATATTAAAATTTTCCTAAAAAAGAAATGTTTTGATTTTTAACGGTTAAAAAAATGTTTAAGGCTAAAAAATAAAAATGAAAACTTCCCAGGGGGCGGGTGTTTTTTTAAAACGAAATCTTTAAACAGAATGGAAATCTGATCATTTTTGGCGGAGATATTGTGAACACCCCAAAACGCCTTTTTTTAGGTGCTTTATGGGTGTTTTACATGTTTCATCTTTAAATGCGTTTTTCTTGAAACACGTTTTAAAAGTCCGTGTTCATCGGCATTTTTAAACGGCTCACCCGTTCGTTTTCAAATTAATCGCATATTTTTCTGCATAAAAAAAAACCACCTTCTGGGAAGAGTTTCTTTTATTTTTAAGCCAAAGTCGAATTTTTTAGATGAAAAACGCATTTTTAACTTTGGAAGATCAAAAAAAATTGCTTAAAAATAAAAAATTAAAAACCGAGCTTCCCAGGGGGCGGGTTTTTTGAATTCTTAAGCGAAATGTAAAAACAAAATGGTAATTCGATCATTTTTGGGGGAGGTACAGTGAACACCGCAAAACGTCTTTTTTTAAATTTTTTTTGTAGATTAACATATGAAGACTATACAAAATAAGTTTTAAGTCAATCGGGAAACAATTTCAGAAGTTAAGCCTAGTACTCAGTACGACGAAAACTGCTAGCTAAGCATAGGAGTAAGCGAGAGGCAAATAGGTAGCTAAAGCCGTTAGCTGGGGACTTTTTTCACTACGGTACTTGGAAGAGCTAAGGAAATGGTACGGAAATACCAAAAATATACCAGATTTAGCGGTTGAATTCCGATGAACGCCTTTAGCCGCGGCCAAAATATAGAAAATTTGATCTTTGGCTGTGTTTGTGCAGAAGCTGTGTGCCAATAACAAATTATAAATGGATGGAAAACGCCAAAAACCAATGGAAAACTACCTGTAGATGTTGTCGCAATACATATCGCCATGGCAACAGCAAATTTAAAGGTTGCGACCCAGGTCGGCTCAACATTTTGTAATATTTTAAAATTGGCGCCAGTTGATTTGTTTGCTGTTTGTGAACCCAGCTGATTTACAATAAGGCCATGCTACATGCTAAGCGGTTGAACTCTGAAAACTTTGGTCACACTACAAAAGAATAATATTTTTCGACTAGTGAAACTCTTAGTCGAACTGAGTACTAGGCTTTAGGCTAAAATTGGTTAAAGTAAAATTTTTCTACAAAAAAAATAATTATACCCGTTACTCGTAGAGTAAAAGGGTATATTGTATTCGTGCAAAAGTATGTAACAGGGAGAAGGAAGCTTTTCCGACCCTATAAAGTATATATATTCTTGATCAGGATCACTAGCCGAGTCGAACTAGCCATGTCCGTCTGTCCGTCTGTCCGTCTGTCCGTCCGTATGAACGCTGAGATCTCGGAAACTATAAAAGCTAGAGGATTGGCATTTTGCATGCATATTCTTGGAGTTCCTACGCAGCGCAAGTTTATTTCAAAATGGTGCCACGCCCCCTCTAACGCCCTCAATCGCCCTACACCATTTTTTGAAAGGTGTCTGGCGCCCACACCATTAAAGATTTTGGAAAACTAAAAATGCAGTTTTATTGTGCTTATTAATACCTATCGAAATGTAGAAGAAATTTTTCAAATCGGACCATTCGTTAAAAAGTTATGCCAGATTAAAAATTTTCTATCTCCATCTCTCTCCCACAGCCCACAAACTGTGGCGCCTACAGTTTGGATGCTATTATGAAAAGAGAAAAGAAGAGATTAGAGGAAATTGCGATGATTTTCATTTGTCAATACCGAACTTTATGCCAAAAACTATGTAAATCAAACTATTTGGTGAAAAGTTAGCCAAATTGGAGGTCAGAGTCAAACAATTGCGTATGTGTGTATGTATGTAAGCATATACATACATATGTACACAGTTGCAATTGCCCGGCAAATATAACTCCTTTCAAACAAAGCTATTCGCTATACCCGTTACTCGTGTTGTGCAAACATTTAGACTTCAATATACATATAAGAAGAATGTACATATGTGTTTAGCCAATATGTTTAATATTTCTAGTCCATTTATTGCACTCAAAAACATAAACAGTGCTTAACACAGCTGCTGGTGCTGGACAAAAGCTGCCTGCGCTGGGACAGCGCTGGCTGGTGCTGGAAAGCTGCCAGCTCTAAGAGATCGCCGAATTCAAATTGATAATTTAAACTTTTTGTCCTTTTTTCCTTTCGTCATTCTAATTCACATTTTGTTAATGCAAAATCTAAATCATTTGAAATGGGGCGCGCATTTTGTCTCTTTATACCCGTTACTCGTAGAGTAAAAATATTGTATTCGTGCAAAAGTATGTAACAGGGAGAAGGAAGCTTTTCCGACCCTATAAAGTATATATATTCTTGATCAGGATCACTAGCCGAGTCGAACTAGCCATGTCCGTCTGTCCGTCTGTCCGACTGTCCGTCTGTCCGTCCGAATGAACGCTGAGATCTCGGAAACTATAAAAGCTAGAGGATTGGCATTTTGCATGCATATTCTTGGAGTTCCTACGCAGCGCAAGTTTATTTCAAAATGGTGCCACGCCCCCTCTAACGCCCTCAATCGCCCTAAACCATTTTTTGAAAGGTGTCTGGCGCCCACACCATTAAAGATTTTGGAAAAGTAAAAATTCAGTTTTATTGTGATTATCAATACCTATCGAAATGTAGAAGAAATTTTTCAAATCTGACCATTCGTTAAAAACTTATGCCCGATCAAAGATTTTATATATCTATCTCCCTCGCACTCCCTTAGCTAAGTAACGGGTATCTGATAGCCGGGGCACCCGACTATAGCGTTCTCTCTTGTTTTTAATTTTGGACGGTTAAAAAAAATATTTCAAGTTAACCAAGAAAGGAGCCAGCCTGAAGCTAGAGCCAGCCGAAGCTTATATACCCTCGCAGATAAAAGAAATACCTATAGTTTAATGCTCACTCGATCGGTGCAGTTCCAGGGATTCCAGATTCTGTGTGCCTATTTAAAATGTTGTTTTAAGGTTGTCAAATATCAAAACGCCTACTTCCTACAAAATTACAATGAAAAATCGAAAAAAAAAAAACGTAAAAAAATTCTAGCTTTGGTGTCTTTTGAAATATTACCTTCTACTTTTGGGAATACTATTTTTAAAATATTTATGAATTTCGAATAAAGTTTTTAAAAAATCGGATAACTATATCATATAGCTGCCATAGGAACGGTCGGAAAATTAAATGGAAATTAATATGGAAAAAATTATATCTTTGTTGACTTTTATTACATTCTCTTCTTCTCTGGGATATGGCTTTTCGTTAACATTTCAAAATTTCGTATTAAATTTTACAAAATTCGGACGGCTACATTATATAGCTGCCCTAGGAAGGATCAAAAAATTACTGCCAAAGTTATACGAAAGCAGCTAATCCAAATGATTGTTTTTGTAAATGAATAGGAATGATCTGCAAGGGTATATAAGCTTCGGCTGGCCGAAGCTATCTTCCTTTCTTGTTTTAAAGTGCTCTTTGTGTATTTTGCATGTTTCAACTTTAGAACTTAGGCTAAAATTAGTAATATTAAAATTTTCCTAAAAAAGAAATGTTTTGATTTTTAACGGTTAAAAAAATATTTAAAGCTAAAAAATAAAAATGAAAACTTCCCAGGGGGCGGGTGTTTTTTTAAAACGAAATCTTTAAACAGAATGGAAATCTGATCATTTTTGGCGGAGATATTGTGAACACCCCAAAACGCCTTTTTTTAGGTGCTTTATGGGTGTTTTACATGTTTCATCTTTAAATGCGTTTTTCTTGAAACACGTTTTAAAAGTCCGTGTTCATCGGCATTTTTAAACGGCTCACCCGTTCGTTTTCAAATTAATCGCATATTTTTCTGCATAAAAAAAAACCACCTTCTGGGAAGAGTTTCTTTTATTTTTAAGCCAAAGTCGAATTTTTTAGATCAAAAACGCATTTTTAACTTTGGAAGATCAAAAAAAATTGCTTAAAAATATAAAATTAAAAATCGAGCTTCCCAGGGGGCGGGTTTTTTGAATTCTTAAGCGAAATGTAAAAACAAAATGGTAATTCGATCATTTTTGGGGGAGGTACAGTGAACACCGCAAAACGTCTTTTTTTAATAGTGTTCCAGTAATCGCTTCGCCAACGATATATTAGTCGATAGTATCGGCTATAAAAATTAGTGGATTTTTATTAAATGACACTTAATATTATACAGAAGGGTTGGACTAAATCCATCTATCCAGTTTTTATAGAAAAAATCCCAAAGTTAGTTGATTTTTTGATGCCAAAGACCCTACCCCCTTAATAATTTATTTTTTTGGAGCTATAGGATAAAGACGTTCTATCGGCACGCGCCAATACGAATTTAAATATTCATGTCAATCTATACACCGCGGTGCACCGCGGGAAATATCCAGAAATACATCAAATTTGGACCTTATTATCGATGATTTGGATGTCATTATCGATATAATCGAAACATCAATGTTTATTTAGTTAGAGAGTAACAAACAGAATTGCCTCTTTGTTTTTAAGGATTGAAAATACCCAAATCACTTAAAAAGTTACCATAAAAGAATCGCGACTTATTGGTATTTTATTTTTATGGTATGGAAAATGACCATGGGTTGTGGCATACATAAATGAAAAAAAGATCTGCGATTTCTTGGAAAAAGGAGGAACTTTCGTTGTTTTAGTAGGGGAGAGGTCTGTTGGTTGGTACACCTTTTGTGTTTATACTGTCATTCAAAATTCGCTTATTAAACTTCACTGATTAAGTACCGATCGAAAGGTTAGTCCTTTAGTTTCAAAATAAACAACACAAATATATAAAATTAAAATTTTTTTTGTGGAAAAGTTTTGAGAAAATGGGGTGTCCTAACTTACAGACCTCTCCCGTAAAAAAACAAAGTCTTGGTTACAGCTACCGACCTGATGACCGTTGTTAAAAAATATGTTAAGATACCGTGAATTCAATGGGCGCTTAGCGATTTGGGGTCAAGGAGAATAATAAGCATAATTTTCCACTACGTCTATAGTCCATCAGCTCGGGTACTTCCGGTATCTTTAATGTTTAAGAAAATCACCATTTTCATTAGCCTTGGGATAACTTCAAGAGTGGTCAACAAATTTTATTACTCTTTTCGGATATAACTAATTAAATATCTATTCTCTATGGTCGATCTTTAATTTTCAATCTAACTTAACCCCAAGGGAATACATGCGCATTAAAAATTGTAAAGTTATGCTGTAAAATCAAATAAAAATATTTGCTTTTACGTTTTATTTTTGACGCAAGGAGACTCTTTATCCATCATTTTTGGGCCAATCGACAGGTTTCTGTAAATTGGTTTAGAGTTTTTAAATTGGTTTTTCATAATTCCTTCACCGAGCTGATTCAATAGTGGCTAAAGGAATAACATGAACCCAATTTTCAAAAATCAAAATAAAAAATATTTTACCAACAAATTTTTGTCCAAATATGGTTCGTTCGGATGGCAACTTTAAAATGGCAGAATATTTCTTTACCTTTCATAGAACCGAAAAATCTCAGATTTGACTTGTCATTTCTTGCATTTCTTTCTACTGTTACAGCTTTATTTTTCCAAGAATCGAAAAAGTGTATGTTCTGACTACATTCATTTTAAAGATAATTCATTACTCTTTAATTCCCAAAGGATTGATGGTTGGACTCCCCTGGACTCGCCTTGTAACTTTATTTAAAATTTAGTTTTCTTTAAAAATATTCCTGTTAGACCAGTCACAAAAATAATCGATTACAAAAAAAACCAAGAATAATTAAGAATGTTTAATCACACAAATACTTAGTGCACACTACCATCCTTTGAATTAATTCCAAAAACTCCATTTAGAATGCTTTAAAACGGTTATTTATTGCAATTAAATAGGGTCGAAAACGCTTCCTTCTACCAGTTACATACTTTTCGCCGAATACATATATATACACATATACATACACATACATACATAGACATATACATACAATACACATATATTCTTGATCAGGATCACAAGACAAGTCAATATAGCCATGTCCGTCTGTCCGTCCGTATGAACGCTGAGATCTCGGAAACTATAAAAGCTAGAAAGTTGGGATTACCCACACAAATTCTTTGGCTTCTCCTACGCAGAGCAAGTTTATTTCAGCCGAAGGCCACGCCCACTCTAACGCCCACAATCGCCTTAAGCGATTTTAAAAGATGTCTGACGCCCACACCATTCAAAATTTCGGAAAAGTAAAAATTCAGTTTTATTGTGTTTATCAATAACTATAAAAATGTAAAAGAAATTTTTCAAATCGGACCATTCGTTAAAAAGTTATGCGCGATCAAAGTTTTATATCTCCATCTCCCTCGCACTCCTTTAAGTAACGGGTATCTGATAGTCGGGGCACCAGACTATAGCGTTCTCTCTTGTTCATATTAATATTGGCTAGACAGAAGCGTAGTCAGAGCGGAGTGTGGGGCTCCGCCAGTCAGCAATATTTGTGCATACTCGTTAAAGGGTATGTTATAAAAGTTTAGATATTCTTTTTAGCTATTATCTTATGCTACTTATTGTACTATTCTACAAAAAGATTAGAAGAACGCAATTTTACGACAGTTTTGCCGAATAGAAATCCCCCTTCGTTAATGTTGTGTTGAGCAGCTACTCTTCAAGTCAGCTGTCATCGGATGGTGGATGTGCTCTGTGGGAACATGAGTTTCACATTTGTCAAAAAACCCAACCGTTTCACACGGATGGACTCTATGGGAAGAGGCTGGTCATTTCGTTTCACTCAGCCGAAGCGATATGAGTAGATGATCCGAAAATGATTGACTAGTTGCAGCTCATATATTATTTTTTGTAACAATTTAAAACATATACATATGTTATATATATATAAATTTATATATATAGCTAATTCCTCAAGAGAGATCCCACTTTGAAACCAGTCACATAAAATCCGTTAAATTTGGGGCTTTCTGGGAAAAATATAGTGGTATTTTTGCAGACTGGGCCTTTGGACGAAATCCTACTTTTAGACTTTAAAAACGCTATCGCTTGGTCATCTACGGTCTAATAAAATCCATTTTTTCTCGTAATCGGCCATGGAAAGATAGAAGAATATATTAATTTTGTGTTTTCTTTCTAACGCGAATATACGGCGAAAGAGTGGTAACATTGAAAAAATATTGGAAGCAAGGGGCTTTGATATCAATGTGGTACTGTCCACTTTATAAAAAAAATAAAAAAAAGGGGGTGGCTGGGTTGATATGGAACGTCCCAAATAAATATATATAATTACTATAATTAAGGATAAGGCTATCTTGAAATACGTTTTGCATAAAATAAAATGAATACGTTTATAGCACCTAGAAAAAAGGAGAAAAAACAAGAAAGGAAGGAAGCTTCGGCCAGCCGAAGCTTATATACCCTTGCAGATCATTCCTAATTATTTACAGAAGCATTAAATTTAAATTTACTTGCGCATATGTTACAACAATCCAAATTTGAGCTGCTTTCGTATTCCTTTGGCATTAATTTTGTTGATCCTTTCTATGACAGCTATATAATATAGCCGTCCGAATTTCCACAAAATAGCCGTAATAAAATTCCACAAAGATATAATTTTTTCCTATTAATTTGCACAGACAGACAGACAGACAGACAGACAGACAGACAGACAGACAGACAGACAGACAGACAGACAGACAGACAGACAGACAGACAGACAGACAGACAGACAGACAGACAGACAGACAGACAGACAGACAGACAGACAGACAGACAGACAGACAGACAGACAGACAGACAGACAGACAGACAGACAGACAGACAGACAGACAGACAGACAGACAGACAGACAGACAGACAGACAGACAGACAGACAGACAGACAGACAGACAGACAGACAGACAGACAGACAGACAGACAGACAGACAGACAGACAGACAGACAGACAGACAGACAGACAGACAGACAGACAGACAGACAGACAGACAGACAGACAGACAGACAGACAGACAGACAGACAGACAGACAGACAGACAGACAGACAGACAGACAGACAGACAGACAGACAGACAGACAGACAGACAGACAGACAGACAGACAGACAGACAGACAGACAGACAGACAGACAGACAGACAGACAGACAGACAGACAGACAGACAGACAGACAGACAGACAGACAGACAGACAGACAGACAGACAGACAGACAGACAGACAGACAGACAGACAGACAGACAGACAGACAGACAGACAGACAGACAGACAGACAGACAGACAGACAGACAGACAGACAGACAGACAGACAGACAGACAGACAGACAGACAGACAGACAGACAGACAGACAGACAGACAGACAGACAGACAGACAGACAGACAGACAGACAGACAGACAGACAGACAGACAGACAGACAGACAGACAGACAGACAGACAGACAGACAGACAGACAGACAGACAGACAGACAGACAGACAGACAGACAGACAGACAGACAGACAGACAGACAGACAGACAGACAGACAGACAGACAGACAGACAGACAGACAGACAGACAGACAGACAGACAGACAGACAGACAGACAGACAGACAGACAGACAGACAGACAGACAGACAGACAGACAGACAGACAGACAGACAGACAGACAGACAGACAGACAGACAGACAGACAGACAGACAGACAGACAGACAGACAGACAGACAGACAGACAGACAGACAGACAGACAGACAGACAGACAGACAGACAGACAGACAGACAGACAGACAGACAGACAGACAGACAGACAGACAGACAGACAGACAGACAGACAGACAGACAGACAGACAGACAGACAGACAGAAAAATCGAAAAAAAAAAACGTAAAAAAAATCTAGCTTTGGTGTCTTTTGAAATATTACCTTCTACTTTCGGGAATACTATTTTTAAAATATTTATGAATTTCGAATAAAGTTTTTAAAAAATCGGATAACTATATCATATAGCTGCCATAGGAACGGTCGGAAAATTAAATGGAAATTAATATGGAAAAAATTATATCTTTGTTGACTTTTATTACATTCTCTTCTTCTCTGGGATATGGCTTTTCGTTAACATTTCAAAATTTCGTATTAAATTTTACAAAATTCGGACGGCTACATTATATAGCTGCCCTAGGAAGGATCAAAAAATTACTGCCAAAGTTATACGAAAGCAGCTAATCCAAATGATGGTTTTTGTAAATGAATAGGAATGATCTGCAAGGGTATATAAGCTTCGGCTGGCCGAAGCTATCTTCCTTTCTTGTTTTAAAGTGCTCTTTGTGTATTTTGCATGTTTCAACTTTAGAACTTAGGCTAAAATTAGTAATATTAAAATTTTCCTAAAAAAGAAATGTTTTGATTTTTAACGGTTAAAAAAATATTTAAAGCTAAAAAATAAAAATGAAAACTTCCCAGGGGGCGGGTGTTTTTTTAAAACGAAATCTTTAAACAGAATGGAAATCTGATCATTTTTGGCGGAGATATTGTGAACACCCCAAAACGCCTTTTTTTAGGTGCTTTATGGGTGTTTTACATGTTTCATCTTTAAATGCGTTTTTCTTGAAACACGTTTTAAAAGTCCGTGTTCATCGGCATTTTTAAACGGCTCACCCGTTCGTTTTCAAATTAATCGCATATTTTTCTGCATAAAAAAAAACCACCTTCTGGGAAGAGTTTCTTTTATTTTTAAGCCAAAGTCGAATTTTTTAGATCAAAAACGCATTTTTAACTTTGGAAGATCAAAAAAAATTGCTTAAAAATAAAAAATTAAAAATCGAGCTTCCCAGGGGGCGGGTTTTTTGAATTCTTAAGCGAAATGTAAAAACAAAATGGTAATTCGATCATTTTTGGGGGAGGTACAGTGAACACCGCAAAACGTCTTTTTTTAATAGTGTTCCAGTAATCGCTTCGCCAACGATATATTAGTCGATAGTATCGGCTATAAAAATTAGTGGATTTTTATTAAATGACACTTAATATTATACAGAAGGGTTGGACTAAATCCATCTATCCAGTTTTTATAGAAAAAATCCCAAAGTTAGTTGATTTTTTGATGCCAAAGACCCTACCCCCTTAATAATTTATTTTTTTGGAGCTATAGGATAAAGACGTTCTATCGGCACGCGCCAATACGAATTTAAATATTCATGTCAATCTATACACCGCGGTGCACCGCGGGAAATATCCAGAAATACATCAAATTTGGACCTTATTATCGATGATTTGGATGTCATTATCGATATAATCGAAACATCAATGTTTATTTAGTTAGAGAGTAACAAACAGAATTGCCTCTTTGTTTTTAAGGATTGAAAATACCCAAATCACTTAAAAAGTTACCATAAAAGAATCGCGACTTATTGGTATTTTATTTTTATGGTATGGAAAATGACCATGGGTTGTGGCATACATAAATGAAAAAAAGATCTGCGATTTCTTGGAAAAAGGAGGAACTTTCGTTGTTTTAGTAGGGGAGAGGTCTGTTGGTTGGTACACCTTTTGTGTTTATACTGTCATTCAAAATTCGCTTATTAAACTTCACTGATTAAGTACCGATCGAAAGGTTAGTCCTTTAGTTTCAAAATAAACAACACAAATATATAAAATTAAAATTTTTTTTGTGGAAAAGTTTTGAGAAAATGGGGTGTCCTAACTTACAGACCTCTCCCGTAAAAAAACAAAGTCTTGGTTACAGCTACCGACCTGATGACCGTTGTTAAAAAATATGTTAAGATACCGTGAATTCAATGGGCGCTTAGCGATTTGGGGTCAAGGAGAATAATAAGCATAATTTTCCACTACGTCTATAGTCCATCAGCTCGGGTACTTCCGGTATCTTTAATGTTTAAGAAAATCACCATTTTCATTAGCCTTGGGATAACTTCAAGAGTGGTCAACAAATTTTATTACTCTTTTCGGATATAACTAATTAAATATCTATTCTCTATGGTCGATCTTTAATTTTCAATCTAACTTAAACCCAAGGGAATACATGCGCATTAAAAATTGTAAAGTTATGCTGTAAAATCAAATAAAAATATTTGCTTTTACGTTTTATTTTTGACGCAAGGAGACTCTTTATCCATCATTTTTGGGCCAATCGACAGGTTTCTGTAAATTGGTTTAGAGTTTTTAAATTGGTTTTTCATAATTCCTTCACCGAGCTGATTCAATAGTGGCTAAAGGAATAACATGAACCCAATTTTCAAAAATCAAAATAAAAAATATTTTACCAACAAATTTTTGTCCAAATATGGTTCGTTCGGATGGCAACTTTAAAATGGCAGAATATTTCTTTACCTTTCATAGAACCGAAAAATCTCAGATTTGACTTGTCATTTCTTGCATTTCTTTCTACTGTTACAGCTTTATTTTTCCAAGAATCGAAAAAGTGTATGTTCTGACTACATTCATTTTAAAGATAATTCATTACTCTTTAATTCCCAAAGGATTGATGGTTGGACTCCCCTGGACTCGCCTTGTAACTTTATTTAAAATTTAGTTTTCTTTAAAAATATTCCTGTTAGACCAGTCACAAAAATAATCGATTACAAAAAAAACCAAGAATAATTAAGAATGTTTAATCACACAAATACTTAGTGCACACTACCATCCTTTGAATTAATTCCAAAAACTCCATTTAGAATGCTTTAAAACGGTTATTTATTGCAATTAAATAGGGTCGAAAACGCTTCCTTCTACCAGTTACATACTTTTCGCCGAATACATATATATACACATATACATACACATACATACATAGACATATACATACAATACACATATATTCTTGATCAGGATCACAAGACAAGTCAATATAGCCATGTCCGTCTGTCCGTCCGTATGAACGCTGAGATCTCGGAAACTATAAAAGCTAGAAAGTTGGGATTACCCACACAAATTCTTTGGCTTCTCCTACGCAGAGCAAGTTTATTTCAGCCGAAGGCCACGCCCACTCTAACGCCCACAATCGCCTTAAGCGATTTTAAAAGATGTCTGACGCCCACACCATTCAAAATTTCGGAAAAGTAAAAATTCAGTTTTATTGTGTTTATCAATAACTATAAAAATGTAAAAGAAATTTTTCAAATCGGACCATTCGTTAAAAAGTTATGCGCGATCAAAGTTTTATATCTCCATCTCCCTCGCACTCCTTTAAGTAACGGGTATCTGATAGTCGGGGCACCAGACTATAGCGTTCTCTCTTGTTCATATTAATATTGGCTAGACAGAAGCGTAGTCAGAGCGGAGTGTGGGGCTCCGCCAGTCAGCAATATTTGTGCATACTCGTTAAAGGGTATGTTATAAAAGTTTAGATATTCTTTTTAGCTATTATCTTATGCTACTTATTGTACTATTCTACAAAAAGATTAGAAGAACGCAATTTTACGACAGTTTTGCCGAATAGAAATCCCCCTTCGTTAATGTTGTGTTGAGCAGCTACTCTTCAAGTCAGCTGTCATCGGATGGTGGATGTGCTCTGTGGGAACATGAGTTTCACATTTGTCAAAAAACCCAACCGTTTCACACGGATGGACTCTATGGGAAGAGGCTGGTCATTTCGTTTCACTCAGCCGAAGCGATATGAGTAGATGATCCGAAAATGATTGACTAGTTGCAGCTCATATATTATTTTTTGTAACAATTTAAAACATATACATATGTTATATATATATAAATTTATATATATAGCTAATTCCTCAAGAGAGATCCCACTTTGAAACCAGTCACATAAAATCCGTTAAATTTGGGGCTTTCTGGGAAAAATATAGTGGTATTTTTGCAGACTGGGCCTTTGGACGAAATCCTACTTTTAGACTTTAAAAACGCTATCGCTTGGTCATCTACGGTCTAATAAAATCCATTTTTTCTCGTAATCGGCCATGGAAAGATAGAAGAATATATTAATTTTGTGTTTTCTTTCTAACGCGAATATACGGCGAAAGAGTGGTAACATTGAAAAAATATTGGAAGCAAGGGGCTTTGATATCAATGTGGTACTGTCCACTTTATAAAAAAAATAAAAAAAAGGGGGTGGCTGGGTTGATATGGAACGTCCCAAATAAATATATATAATTACTATAATTAAGGATAAGGCTATCTTGAAATACGTTTTGCATAAAATAAAATGAATACGTTTATAGCACCTAGAAAAAAGGAGAAAAAACAAGAAAGGAAGGAAGCTTCGGCCAGCCGAAGCTTATATACCCTTGCAGATCATTCCTAATTATTTACAGAAGCATTAAATTTAAATTTACTTGCGCATATGTTACAACAATCCAAATTTGAGCTGCTTTCGTATTCCTTTGGCATTAATTTTGTTGATCCTTTCTATGACAGCTATATAATATAGCCGTCCGAATTTCCACAAAATAGCCGTAATAAAATTCCACAAAGATATAATTTTTTCCTATTAATTTGCACAGACAGACAGACAGACAGACAGACAGACAGACAGACAGACAGACAGACAGACAGACAGACAGACAGACAGACAGACAGACAGACAGACAGACAGACAGACAGACAGACAGACAGACAGACAGACAGACAGACAGACAGACAGACAGACAGACAGACAGACAGACAGACAGACAGACAGACAGACAGACAGACAGACAGACAGACAGACAGACAGACAGACAGACAGACAGACAGACAGACAGACAGACAGACAGACAGACAGACAGACAGACAGACAGACAGACAGACAGACAGACAGACAGACAGACAGACAGACAGACAGACAGACAGACAGACAGACAGACAGACAGACAGACAGACAGACAGACAGACAGACAGACAGACAGACAGACAGACAGACAGACAGACAGACAGACAGACAGACAGACAGACAGACAGACAGACAGACAGACAGACAGACAGACAGACAGACAGACAGACAGACAGACAGACAGACAGACAGACAGACAGACAGACAGACAGACAGACAGACAGACAGACAGACAGACAGACAGACAGACAGACAGACAGACAGACAGACAGACAGACAGACAGACAGACAGACAGACAGACAGACAGACAGACAGACAGACAGACAGACAGACAGACAGACAGACAGACAGACAGACAGACAGACAGACAGACAGACAGACAGACAGACAGACAGACAGACAGACAGACAGACAGACAGACAGACAGACAGACAGACAGACAGACAGACAGACAGACAGACAGACAGACAGACAGACAGACAGACAGACAGACAGACAGACAGACAGACAGACAGACAGACAGACAGACAGACAGACAGACAGACAGACAGACAGACAGACAGACAGACAGACAGACAGACAGACAGACAGACAGACAGACAGACAGACAGACAGACAGACAGACAGACAGACAGACAGACAGACAGACAGACAGACAGACAGACAGACAGACAGACAGACAGACAGACAGACAGACAGACAGACAGACAGACAGACAGACAGACAGACAGACAGACAGACAGACAGACAGACAGACAGACAGACAGACAGACAGACAGACAGACAGACAGACAGACAGACAGACAGACAGACAGACAGACAGACAGACAGACAGACAGACAGACAGACAGACAGACAGACAGACAGACAGACAGACAGACAGACAGACAGACAGACAGACAGACAGACAGACAGACAGACAGACAGACAGACAGACAGACAGACAGACAGACAGACAGACAGACAGACAGACAGACAGACAGACAGACAGACAGACAGACAGACAGACAGACAGACAGACAGACAGACAGACAGACAGACAGACAGACAGACAGACAGACAGACAGACAGACAGACAGACAGACAGACAGACAGACAGACAGACAGACAGACAGACAGACAGACAGACAGACAGACAGACAGACAGACAGACAGACAGACAGACAGACAGACAGACAGACAGACAGACAGACAGACAGACAGACAGACAGACAGACAGACAGACAGACAGACAGACAGACAGACAGACAGACAGACAGACAGACAGACAGACAGACAGACAGAGAGGGATGTGGGAGTCCGAGATTATTATTACATACAATTTTTTAAATATAGGTACAGCTTAAATATAGCTTAATAGGGTCTTCCCACAGCGCTCCATTCACCATCTACCATCCGTTCAACGGATGGTCCGTAAGGTTTTGCATGTCACGCATGACGCATGTGCGTCAAATTAGCGTCGGTGACTTTAGCGACGATTGTGGAACGGGGGAATCTGGAACATGGGGCCTTTTTTAATTTTTTATTTCAGTGGCCGAATCAAAAAATGTTAAATGCAAAATTGTTTAGAATGAAATTATCTATCGATCTAAGTAATTCGGAAGTCTGCACAATGTTCAGAAGTATGAAAAAAATGCTTTCGAAAAATCAAGTCCCCACATTTTGGGGAATATCTCCACTCGCAGAGCGTGCTCCACCATGCACGCTAGCTGCCCTTAAAGATCGTCTTGCGAAGAACATATAAGGAAAATTTCATCTAAAAATTATCGTCAGTTTTTGAGAAAATCAGTTTACAGTGGACCAACCTCTGAATCCGCCCATACAAAAAAAGTTCTTAAAAATCAATTTATTCATAAATTTTTTCACAGTGCGTGCTCCACAATTTCGAGTTTATAGAATGATAGGGGGTTAATTAAGCAATGTTTCTGGAAAATTTCATTAAAAAATTATCGTCAGTTTTCGTGAAAATCCACTAACAGAATTTTAAACGAATATTAGAATCCCGCCTGCTCCAGTACAAGAACCGTAGACAGCTATGACATGAACCGCACTATCCGACACTACAACCGACTTACAAATTCAAAATCGACGCTAACTTAAAATTAGTTATTGCACCTTTCACGGAGCGTGCTCCATGTTGCACGGTATTCCGAAAAATTGATAATTAAATAAACTAACTATAGTAAAAGTTTCATTTAGTTATTATCGTCAGTTTTCGAGATATTTGCCGAACAGTTCAGCTGTACGGGGGAATGCCGCTAATGGCCATCGGGTGCGCCATGTTTTCGACGCTAACTTAAAAATAATTATTGCTCCTTTCACAGAGCGTGCTCCATGTTGCACGGTATCCCGAAAAATTGCTAATTAAATAATCTAACTACAGTAAAAGTTTCATTCAATTATTATCGTCAGTTTTCGAGATATTTGTCAAACTGTTTGGCTGTATGGGCAAATACCCCCAACGGCCATCGGGTGCGCCATGTTTTCGACGCTAACTTAAAATGAATTATTGCTCCTTTCACAGAGCGTGCTCCATGTTGCACGGTATCCCGAAAAATTGCTAATTAAATATTCTAAATATAGTAAAAGTTTCATTTATTTATTATCGTCAGTTTTCGAGATATTCGTCAAACTGTTTGGCTGTATGGGAAAATAACCCCAACGGCCATCGGGTGCGTCATGTTTAAATTTCTGCACTTAGTGTAGACACTCACCATACTAATAAATCGATAGTCATTCGATATTTGGCGCTACAGAGAACTAGCCATTTCAAATTTATATATTCTACTAAGCTATAATATTTGTAATATCTCGCCCACTAAAGCTCGTTCGTAGCTGATCATTTTGACGATTATTTTATCAAAATCGGTTTAGCCGTTCCCGAGATATTGTCTCTTTTACTCTTAATTGCCGAAATACGCAGTTTTTACTATGCAGCCCTCGTTATTTCGCGGGACTTACAAAACAGTCTGGCAGCACTATTTACAATTCCCCGTTATATATGTTTATGCTTGTTGTGACTTTTGATCAAATATTTTAATTTTGAGATAAACGAGTAAGTAAAATTACAGCTTTTGTTAATATTGGCTTACATTGTAAATGTTATTTGTCATGTCCTGCTTTTCGCGCGGGTTTATTGTCGGCTATGCAAAGTCTTTCCCAGGGAGGGGAACAACCAAGATCACGTTCACGCAGCAGACAAAACAAAAAAACAAAACGGAATTTTGAAATTTAAACGACGGCTAAATTTTCCACGACGGTCTTTGGAACCTCTGGATTGGACCACCTGTTAAGCTCGTAGTCCTAGGAGTCCCTCCCAACCACGAGAGCATCCTCGGACACATCTCCCATATTTTTTTTTGTTGTGGGTCGTGCTACCTAATTCATCCCATCCCCCAACACAAATATCTACTCTGACAGATTCATTTCACTTTCTCACTGTATTTTCAAAAAACATCTCTCATAAATTTTAACATTTAAATAACCTACCCACGGTACCGAAGGACTTTTACATGTAACAGATATATATTAGAGCCCTGCACGAGTAGAGTTTGAAATCAGCTCTGAGCTTGAGCTTGAGCTGTTTGTTTGTGACTTTGGAATCATAGGTCATGGGATCGTAGAATCATCGAGTAAGAGCTCCTCCCATGAGCCTATGATTCCAAGAGCCCTTTTAAACAGTTTGGCTCGAGTAGCTCATGTCAAAAAAACAAACCGAACAAACAGCTCACGTTATTCGAACAGAAATAGCTCCAAGGGCTTAATGTCAAACATTTACAATAAGCAAAAGTGCAGTATTCGTTTCTCGTTCCAAGCTAAGCACGTTCTCGTAAGCCAAACAAAAATTTTGCGACCGAAAAATTGAAAAAAAAAGATTTGGTTTAAGTGTGTATTTCTCGTTCGAAGTTAAGCGCATTCTCATTAGCCAAATATTTTTTTCCGACCGAAAAATAAAGGGAAAGGTTTCGGGATGGCTGCAGACCCACAAGTAAGTACCGCGTAACAATTTGAAAATTTATAACAAATTTAAACGCGCACAGTTAAGTTTGGATAAAATCAAGGCGATGATATTGTCGGGTGTGTGCATAATTACCAAAAATCGTGGGAGAAGCGAGGTCTGGGACGGTTACAAGAAAACTATAGTCAACAAGCAATTTTTTTTGGAAAACTGTTAAAAAAAATTGCGGTCCATCGAGGGTAGCTATTTATTTTTAGCGATTCTTGTGCGGAGAAACGTTTCATTATATTATAATTTTTAACAAAGATAATTGTTGAAGAGGACAACATATTAAATCAAGTTGATCTTAAGATAATGCGGTTGCATAAAAAGCCACAAAAATCCTTCATCCAAATTAAAGCCAAATAAAAAATAAAATGTTTTTCCAGCTCCGGTCGAAAAACTGAGCTACTCGAGCCCATGATTCCATGAGCTTATGATTCCATGAGCCCTTTGTTTTCGAACGAGTCGAGTAGCTCATTGTAAAAATTTAGGAGCTGAGCTATTCGATTTGAAAATTTTTGTGAGGTGATTTACTCGAGCTGTTTTTTGAAATGGGAAAAAAGGGCTCTACGAGTATACTCGTGCAGGGCACTATTATATATATAAAAGTAATTAAATAAATAATTAAATAAGTAACAATTCATCACATTAAACTTATATTTACTTTTTTAACTCACTGGTAGAATTTATAATTTTTTTTTTTAAATTTAAAAATTTTCGGCTTACCGAACCGCCTGCGCCTACTGAGTTTCGCCCTTTAAGTCACCTTTGCTATTTTCTCAGTCCCTCTTCGCCAAAAACCACTCAAACTTTTTCGAATTTAAACTTCGGTTCATTTGGGAGTCATCCGGTCGAGGGAACCAGTTCCATTTTGAACTCCGTGTCCCGACTCCCTGGACTCACGAGTAGTCGATGACCGATTATCGAATAAACGCCTATCGTCATCTGGCCTAGTGTAAGCAACTTTGTGGAATTTGCGAATTTCGTATTTAATTATAGTTTTCGCACATAACATATTTCAGTGTTTCCAAATGCAGTGTAAATAGTGCTGCCAGACTGTTTTGTAAGTCCCGCGATTTAACGAGCAATTTAATTTAATTTAATTAGCAATTTTTCGGGATACCGTGCAACATGGAGCACGCTATGTGAAAGGAGCAATAATTATTTTTAAGTTAGCGTCGAAAACATGGCGCACCCGATGGCCATTAGCGGCATTCCCCCGTACAGCTGAACTGTTCGGCAAATATCTCGAAAACTGACGATAATAACTAAATGAAACTTTTACTATAGTTAGTTTATTTAATTATCAATTTTTCGGAATACCGTGCAACATGGAGCACGCTCCGTGAAAGGTGCAATAACTAATTTTAAGTTAGCGTCGATTTTGAATTTGTAAGTCGGTTGTAGTGTCGGATAGTGCGGTTCATGTCATAGCTGTCTACTGTGAAAAACTTATGAATAAATTGATTTTTAAGAACTTTTTTTGTATGGGCGGATTCAGAGGTTGGTCCACTGTAAACTGATTTTCTCAAAAACTGACGATAATTTTTTGATGAAATTTTCCTTATATGTTCTTCGAAAGACGACCTTTAAGGGCAGCTAGCGTGCATGGTGGAGCACGCTCTGCGAGTGGAGATATTGCCCAAAATGTGGGGACCTGATTTTTCGAAAGCATTTTTTTCATACTTCTGAACATTGTGCAGACTTCCGAATTACTTAGATCGATAGATAATTTCATTCTAAACAATTTTGCATTTAACATTTTTTGATTCGGCCCCCTGAAATCAAAAAATACAAAAAGGCCCCATGTTCCAGATTCCACCGTTCCACAATCGCCGCTTAAGTTACCGACGCTAATTTGACGCACATCTTTGACGCGCTCTTTTATGCGATATTTAGGGGATGTTTTTTCGGTGCAACTCTGAATTCTTCCTCTTGACTGTGAAAATTGCAACGTTGACTACGAGAACAAATCAAATCGTTGGCGGGAAAAAATTAAATTATGCTTAAGATCGTTGTTTTTTGGCTATCGTTGAATTATTTGTAGTTTGTTTCGAGCGGAAAAGCATTTACCAACAGGTTGCTATGAGTGGGCCAAAATGTAAGCTGTTCTGAGTACGAAAACATAATGTTTGCAGCAAAGTCTCAAAATATGTCTGCACTTCGTAAATAATAACTAATATTAATTAAAAGTGTACTATGTACTCCTATGACGTTCCAAAGTTGCTATAAATTACCAAAACAGCACCAATTTGGTTTTGTTTACAATTTTTTCATATAAATATTGGCTAGACAGAGGCGTAGTAAGAGCGGAGTGTGGGGTACCGGAGGTTAGGCTCTCCCCCAGTCAGCAATATCTATGCATACTCGTTATACCATATGTCATAAAAGTTCAGATATGAATTTTAACTATTATCTTATGCTATTTATTATATTAAATACGTATTTTTTCTGATTTTTTTGGTGTAATGGCGAATATATAAATTTGTTGCGTGTGGTTTTCAACAATTTTTTTTTGTTTAAAACAAATTCCAGCCGAATTGGGGCTTTGCACTTTCAATTTCCCTGTGGATCGGCTAATGTGGCGGGTACAGTTTTCAAAAATTATATTGATTGGTCCAACTTTTGAAATTATAGAAATAAGCAGTAGTTTGATGAAAATGTTCACAAACTAACACGATTTTTGAAACCGATTTTCTTAAGATACGGTGGTGCGATTGTAGCTATTTTTATGTATACCCCTTCTGTCAGCTACAGAAATACATTTTAAACATTTTTACCATTAAGCTCGAAATATATGTGCCTGTAAGAGACAGAAACATATTCGACATATTTTGCATATTCTCGACATATTTTACATATTCTCGACATATTTTGCATATTCTCGACATATTTTGCATATTCCATTGCATAAAAAAATGCATATTTGCGATATGTCGTCGTCATTCGAATACCAATTTAATATAGTGCCTAAATCCAAAATTTTGCGGTATTTGAAGCAAAAATGAAGAAAAACATATAATCCGATGTCTAATAATGAGTGATACACCAATCGAAAGGTATCGCAAAAACTAACAGGGTTGCATACAAAGACTTAATCAATTTCAATTGGTTTGGGGAGAGTGGTGATATCACCAGTGCCTTATACGAATTTGTCATATGAGACGTCACCACCCTGTGACATGTCACGCATGATTTCACGAGTGACTTTTTCCAAAATGTCATCAGCAATTTTATTAAAAAAAAAAAATTACATACTAATTTATATTTTCAATTCATTTATTTATTTATTATTATTATTATATAGAGACACCATTTGCTCTGCCCGAACCTCTGCCCAAGCTCTGCTGATAGCCAATTCAAGGCCAAGTTCGAAGCGAACTTCTGTGCGAAGCAACAGCAATAGTGGTGAGAGTCCACACCCAGAAGCAAAACAGTGAGTTAGAGCGGTGCTGATATATAAAATCCCATAAAACTCACCATGGGCCCAAAATGCATGTTTGAATCGAACATTGTAAAAATGAGGGAAATTCTCGTTTTTCGCCTGGGTGGCATCATTGGCGAATTCGCCGAAGAGAGCGGCAGAGCAAATGGCGTCTCCATAGAGTAATTATGTATAGAGACGCCATTTGATCTGCCGCTCTCTTCGGCGAATTCGCCAATGATGCCACCCAGGCGAAAAACGAGAATTTCCCTCATTTTTACAATGTTCGATTCAAACATGCATTTTGGGCCCATTGTGAGTTTTATGGGATTTTATATATCAGCACCGCTCTAACTCACTGTTTTGCTTTTGGGTGTGGACTCTCACCACTATTGCTGTTGCTTCGCACAGAAGTTCGCTTCGAACTTGGCCTTGAATTGGCTATCAGCAGAGCTTGGGCAGAGGTTCGGGCAGAGCAAATGGTGTCTCTATATAGTTTCTTACTCTATGATTTCTTACATGTTTTTGGCAGGACTTGCAGTATAGATTGTCGTCAATTACTGTAATGGCAGACTCGTTAATGTCTTTTAACCATTCCTTAAGCCGATCACCTTTCTTTTGAGTTTTCGGCATTTTTTTATAATCAACTCTTCACAACAAACTTTCTTTGAAATGATTTTTTGAATACTTAAACATTCTGACAAAAGTCTGCTTTGATCATATGTCGTAAAATATGTTGGATATGTTCTTGATATGCAAGATATGTCGAATATGCAAAAACAACATGGCCTTAATATTATTATTTTAACGTGAAACGAATTTCAGTCCAATAGAAATTTGATTTCGACAAGCCGTTAAAAATTTGATTTTGCATATAATCCGATGTCTACTCATTATGATCGTACCATAACAGCAGATTTTACGGCTATATATAGTAGGCTCCTTCGCACACTCTCCTTGTGCGCTTCGTCACTACATGGACTGCCGTCCATAGTGATAGTAGTTCGATATTGATAACATTTTATTCGAAATTCAGAATTAGATAGAAAATGGTATTTCCAAAAGTAGCAGGTTCTATGTTCAGAAACAACCAAGATATAATTTATTAACATTTTTTTCCACGATTATTCCTATGAGAGATATATAATATAGTTGTCCGATTTGGCTCCTTCCGACATATATACTACCTGCAATAGAAAGAAGACTTTTGGGAAAGTTTGAGCCCGATAGCCTTAAAACTGAGAGACTAGTTTGCGTAGAAGCAGACAGACGGACGGACGGACATGGCTAGATCGACTCGTCTAGTGATGCTGATCAAGAATATATATACTTTATAGGGTCGGAAACGTCTCCTCCACTGCGTTGCAAACAACACCCTCTG
The DNA here is from genome assembly GCA_035046095.1 of Drosophila pseudotakahashii. Taxonomy (NCBI): domain Eukaryota; kingdom Metazoa; phylum Arthropoda; class Insecta; order Diptera; family Drosophilidae; genus Drosophila; species Drosophila pseudotakahashii. The sequence continues at coordinate 54,477 of JAWNOE010000020.1, forward strand.
CAAGGATATAAAAAATTTTGTAATTGCTACGTTTTGGATTCTATTCGATACATAAGTAAACACATTAATCAGGAATTAACAAAAAAAAACTTTTTTTATTGAATGTTATTGTTGTATTGCCAATTAAAATAAAAAAACCATTTATTGAAAATTGGTAGCTTATAACAAAACCCAAAAAATGTTTGCCGACTATCTTTTTCTCTCGGTTGCCATTAAAGATTACTTTATAAAATTTAATTACTTGTGAAGTCCTCAAACAAGACATAGATACGGTATGCATATATACAGCACAGAGATGCTGAAAAAAATGATATACAAGTTTTTAAATAAAGCTTTAACTTAAGTATTTTCAACATGTTTTCATCGAAATAGGGATAGAATATCATAGAAAAAAACCAAAAATATTAAAAACTATTATCTAAAATGTGTGTATATAACAACAGGTTATTAAATCAGCAAAAAGTGTTCTTTTTATAACAGTAAATAAATTGACTGCGTATATTAAAATGTCCCCGAAATAGACGCTATATGCCAGAAAATTTTGAGGACTGTCCCTAAAATCAGCAAAAGTCCTTAAAATGATCGATATACATAAAAAATGTCCCCAACGTCAATATATATATATATATATATATAAATAATACCATATATACATATATATAAAAAACTTGACTTTTTTCTCTTTTTTCTAGGTGCTATAAACCTAATTATTTTATTTCATGCAAAACGTATTTCAAGATAACCTTATCCTTAATTATCATCCAGTTAGCTAAAAATTTGTCCCTGTTCCTTGTGAGTATTAATCAAACAGCATCAACAAAATCGTCTTATACCCTCTTCCCATAGAGTCCATCCGTGTGAAACGGTTGGGATTTTTGACAAATGTGAAATTCGAGTTCCCATAGAGCTTCCATCCACATCCACATCCAATAACAGCTGACTTGAACAGCAGTTGCTCAACTCAACATTAACGAAGGGGGATTGCACTCTGAAAAACTGTCGTAAAATTGCGTTCTCCTAATCTTATTGTAAAATAATACAAAAAATAGCATAAGATAATAGTTAAAATTCAAATCTGAACTTTTATGACATATCCTATAACGAGTATACATACATATTGCTGACTGGGGGAGAGCCTAACCTCCCGTACCCCACCCTCCGCTCTTACTACCCCATTGTCTAGCTAATATTAATATGGCAAATTTGTAAACAAACAAAAAATTGTGCCGTTTTGGAAATTTATATCAAGTTTGGAACCTTATAGCAGTACATAGTAAACTTTTAATAAATATTAGTTATTATTTACGAAGTGCAGAACATATTCTGAGACTTCGCTGGAAACATTGATGTTTTCGTTTACAGAACAGCTTATATTTTGGCCCACACATAGCAACCTGTTGGCAAATGCTTTTTCGCTCATAACAAATTACAAATAATTTAAGAATAGCCAAAAACAATGAGTTCAAGCATTTTTAATTTTTTCCCGCCATCGATTTGATTTGTTCTCGCAGTTATCGTTCCATTTTTCACAGTCAAGAGGAAGAATTCAGAGTTGTACCGAAAAAACATCGCCTAACTATCGCATAAAAGAGCCGGTCAAAGTCCGTCCAAATTGGATGGCGGACAAACTGGAAAATTTTCACCTTACGGACCATCCGTTCAACGGATGGTAGATGGTGGATGGAGCTCTGTGGGAAGACCCTATTATACGGGGGTGTCACAGAAACCGGGGACGGATTTGGGTTTAGAAACCAACCCATCAAACCATTGGTGTCACACACTGGGCGCCTAAAACAAAAAGCCTGCCAAAATGTTTTTTTTTTTTAAGATTTTCCAAAATGTTGCAATGCAATTTTAAAAAACAATTGAATTCTCTATACAAAACAAAAAGAAAAAGTGATCTGTGATAAATGGGTTTCCCACTACAGATTTTTAAAGTTGATTTTTCGAAATAGTATTCGAAAAGTATTTTTATAAATCTTTGAAATTTTTATTAAATTTTTTAAAATTTTACAAAAAGAAAAAAAATTTTAAGTGCTTCTTTTTTTTTAATTTTTTAATAGTGGTCAAAAAATTGGATTTTTTTTGATATTCTTGGACGTAAAGTTGTGTTACACCATAGATCCCCGTTTAATTATTTTTTTAAAAAAAAGTTTAGATATTTAACTAGAAATTCTGAAAAAATTAGCCTGCCCTTTTGTGCCTCTTCTGAGAAAACCGCAGTTATTTGACTTATCTGAAGGTATTGATGAATATAATCAGGGTATTCCCTAAACTGTTGAATTGCTGAATTGTTGAATTTTGGTCAGCTGTTAATCAGCTGTTCCATACAAAGTCAACTTTCAGAAATTTCAGCAATTCAACAGCCTCGAGGCTGTTGAAAATTTTGTTGAATCGTTGAAAACCAGAGTTGTCATCTGATTTTTTTTTAAAGTCATGGCAACTCTGCAACATTTTAGTATTATCAGTTCGCATTATTTACTTTAAAATCAAATTATAAAGTCTATTAGTAGTTCTTTTTAACGTGGTAACAATTTTAGACAGTTACAAACATAAAAATTGAATTTTACATGTTTTAAGTTCCGTGAAACTTCAACAAATAACAGCTGTTTGAAAATTCAGCAAGAACCATTTTGGGTCGTTCCCTTAATTGCTGAAATTTTTTGTTGAATTTTCAACAATTCAGCAATTCAACAGTTTAGGGAATACCCAAAATGATAAATAAATGAACCAATTTAGGTTTTACATTTAAAATGTTGTTATTTTGCTAAAAATATAGATATTAAATAAATATCGATTTCTACCAGATTTTTTTTTTTATTTGTTTATTTGTTTGTTTAAAGCAATGTACTGCTCAATGAACTTAAAATTATATACAATAGTAATTAAAATGTAAACATCATATATTTTTATACCCTTGCAGAGGGTATTATGATTTCAGTCAGAAGTTTGCAACGCAGTGAAGGAGACGTTTCCGACCCCATAAAGTATATATATTCTTGATCAGCATGACAAGACGAGTCGATCTAGCCATGACCGTCTGTCCGTCTGTCCGTCTTTCCGTCCGTCTGTCCGTCCGTCTGTCCGTCTGTCCGTCTGTTTCTACGCAAACTAGTCACTCAGTTTTAAAGCTATCGGGCTCAAACTTTCCCAAAAGTCTTCTTTCTATTGCAGGTAGTATATATGTCGGAACCGACCGGATCGGACACCTATATCTTATAGCTCCCATATGAAGGATCTAAAAAAAAACGTAAAAAACGTAAAAAAAATTCTAGCTTTGGTGTTTTTTGAAATATTATCTTCTACTTTTGGGAATAATATTTTTTAAATATTTCTGAATTTCGAATAAAATTTTTAAAAAATCGGATGACTATATCATATAGCTGCCATAGGAACGGTTCGAAAATTATATGGAAATTAATAGGAAAAAAATTATATCTTTGTTGATTTTTATTACATTGTCTTTTCCTCTAGGATATGGCTTTTCTTTAACATTTCAAAATTTCGAATAAAATTTAACAATATTCGGACGGCTATATTATATAGCTGCCATAGGAAGGATCAAAAAATTAATGCCAAAGTAATGCGAAATCAGCTAAAATTTGGATTATTGTAACATATACGCAAGTTAATTTAAATGTAATGTTTTTGTAAATGAATAGGAATGATCTGCAAGGGTATATAAGCTTCGGCTGGCCGAAGCTAGCTTCCTTTCTTGTTTTAAAATGACAATATTAAAAGTAGGAGAAGTTATTAGGTTGATGATAAAAGGAACGCAATGACTTTTAGCGAATTAGCCTTGGCAGAGCACTCATAGGATATTAGATGGTAAAGTTCATTATAGTTATCACATAGGATTCGGAAGGGATCGAAACGGGAGTAGTTTGACCTGCACATAGGAAGTGCTAATGGACGGAATCGTCGAGTAGCTCTGCAAGGAACGTTCCAATTGAGGGTAGCTAACAGATCAACTGAGTCGACGGCGCCAGTGATGAGTTTGTGAAGTAATATCACACCATAACAGGTCCGACGATCCTTTAAGGTAGGTAGATCCAAGAGGCGCAACCTGTCTCTATAAGAAGGCAAGCGGCGTCCCTCCTCCCAGATTAAGCCTCGTAGTGCAAAAAGGAGAAATTGCTTTTGGACAGATTCTATCATATTTTGATAGTGCTCATATTGTGGAGACCAAACACTAGAGCAATACTGAAGTGTAGGAAGAATTAGAGAGACGTACAGGAGCTTAGTGGTGAAAGGGTCATCAAATTTCTTGGACCAGCGGTTGATGAAAGCTAATAAGCACTTAGCTTTATGGGAGATGGTACTGACGTGGCGATTAAAACAAATCTTATGGTCAATAGGACAGTATCAATACGTTCAAGTGCAAAGTGATCTATTGAGTATGTAAAAATATATGGATTGGATCGATAAAATGACATGGATTTACATTTATCTGGATTAAGCAGTGGCTAATTGACTAGGCACCAGGATTGAAGGTTATTTAAGTCAAGCTGGAGCTGCATGTAGGAACTAGGTGAGGTCAAATGCATACACAACTTGACATCATCCGCAAACATAAGCACTTTGGAGAACTCAATTACTTGAGGAAGATCATTGATAAATAAGCCAAATAGTAAAGGACCAAGATGACTGCCTTGTGGTACTCCCGAATTTACAGAAACAGATTTTAAATAAATGCTGTTGTACTGGACCTTTTGGGTACGATTTGTTAGATAAGAACGAAGCCATGTCAGTAGAGTTGGAGGAAATCCGAGGAGGAGGAGCTTGTGGATCAGCAGCTCATGGTTGACTGAATCAAAGGCTTTACTAAAGTCAGTAAAGATTAAATCAGTCTGCTTTGTGGATTTAAAGCCTAGACTTATAAAGGTCGTAAACTCAAGCAGGTTAGTTGTTGTAGACCGGCACTTTGTAAAACCATGCTGTTTAGAGGATATTATGGAGCGACACTGGTGCTGCAGTTGATCGCAAATAATTTTTTCAAAGAGCTTAGGAATAGCACTAAGTTTGGCTATACCGCGATAGTTGCTGATATCAGATTTACTACCTTTTTTATGTAGCGGAATAAGATAGGATTCTTTCCAAATAGCTGGAAATGTGCCGATAGCAATTGACTTTTGAAAAAGCATAGTCAGTGGAACTGCAAGTGGTATGGCGCAATGTTTGAGGACACAGCTTTGAACCATATCGGGACCCGCAGAGAATGATAATTTAATCGAGGATAGGCTACGCAGAACTTCATCTTCATCAATTAGAGGGCTGAAAATGGCATCAGTGTGGGGTAGCTGGTAGGAGTAGCTACAATTGATCCTGGGAGTATTTGTGGAATAGGTGGATTGGAAAAAATCCGCAAACAGGTTGCCAGTATCTTGATCATTAGATGCAGATACATTATTTAATTGAAGTGATGGAGGAAATCTGTTGGCTTTGCGCTTTGAGTTGACGAAGGAGTAAAATAATTTTGGATTGCTGCGAAATTCGTTTTTACAGCGTAGGAGATAGCTGTTATAACATTCAGAATTATGCAGAAAGTAACTGGATTTAGCAACGCTGTATTTGGAAAAATCAGAATGAAGTCATGTTTTGGCATACTTCTTATAAAGTTTAGTTTTTATATTTTTTAAGTGAGCCAAGTGTTTGGAAGACCATGGAGGGCTGTTAGAGTTTCTAACAACTGTGAAAGGGACTAATTCATCAAATATGGAATAAAAGACTTTATAAAAAATTGAAATAGCCTTATCAAGATTCAGACTATCAAGACAAGACCAGTCCACTGAAGAAAGGGATCTCGACATTTGCAAATAGTTGACATGCCGAAAACAACGAGTCCGCAATGGGGCCTCGAAGGTATTAGGTACTCGAAAAATACCACTAATGGATAGTTGCAGTGTAGGATGATGATAGTCCTCGGGAGTGGTCAATGGAGTGGTACGTGTGACAATGGCATCGCAAAGGTCAGACACAAATATAAGATCTAAAAATCATCTGTTCGCGTTAGAAATTGAGTTAACTTGACCAAGAGATAAGTCAATAAGACCGTCGACTAAATCGTTTTGATCGCCAGGAACTAGGGCAATTAGATCGACACAAGGAGACCAGGATAGGTAAGGAATATTAAAGTCACCCAATATTATAAGATGGTCAGAGTCAGAGGCATATGAGGAGATATTCTGGATAGCGGAGAGGTGTCGCATATAAATCAAATCCTCTGAGCCAGGAGGAATATAGGAGCAGGTTACAAATATGTTGCAGTTAGGAAGACATATTTTGACTGAAATGAATTCAATATCACCAACATCTGGAATGGATATAACTTGGGATGATATTTCAGACTTCACTGCGATTAGGACACCCCCACCTCGTTTAGAGGGACGGTCACGTCTATAGATAAAAAAATTATTGGTAAGTATTTTATTATCAGATACCGTAGGATTTAGCCATGTCTCAGTAAAGGCAATAACGCTGAAATCGAAAGCAGCTAGCTTACTGAGAAGGCCACTGACATTTTGATATTGTAATACAAAATCTAGTTTTTTGGAACTGACGGATTTGTATTTGTAGATGGTTCTTTCCGATCAAACTCGTTAACTGGCCATAGTGCAGGATTTAAAGCACGCGGAAAATATGTATCAGTCAGAATTATTTTAAACGATGAAACTTTTCTTTTGTAAGCAAAATTAAATTTTGTAACAACAAAGTGTTCAGAAGAGGCTTGAAGCTCGTCGCTTAGGTGGCCTTTAATTTCGCATATTTTATTTTAAATATGCTATATTTCCTTGATCGATTCTATGACTTCTATAAGATATCAGTGATCGATTAAAAAAAATGGTAAACATAGAGTTAAATTGATACATAATGACTTAATCTCGATTTATGTGAACAAATATTGAAATAGAACCGAGATATTCCATTTTGTACTAAGCGTTTATATGGAAGCTGTAAGATAAAGTTGATCGATTTTTTTTTCAAAAATCAAGTTAAAAAAACATCCACTAATTTTTATAGCCGATACTATCGGCTAATATATCGGTGGCAAATCGATTGCTGGAACACTATTAAAAAAAGGGGTTTTGCGGTGTTCACTGAACTTCCGCTAAAAATGATCGGATTTCCATTTTGTTTTTACATTTCGCTTAAGAATTAAAAAAACCCGCCCCCTATGAAGAGTGTTTTTTTATTTTTTAACTTTAAACATTTTATTTTAAAGCCGAAAGACAAATTTTTTAGGTGAAAAACACGTTTTTGACTTTGGACTATCCAAAAAAATTCTTAAAAATAAAAAATTAAAAAAAGGGCTTTTTTTAATAGTGTTCCAGCAATCGCTTTGCCACCGATATATTAGCCGATTAAATGACACTTAATAATATACAAAAGGTTTGAATTAAATCCATTCAACCAGTTTTTATAGAAAAAATCGCAAAGTTAGTCGATTTTTCGGTGCCAAAGACCCAAAAGAATACAAAAAACCGATGTTTTTTCGATTGGACTTACCTTTATTATTTTCGCTAGGACCTACTCTCAATTCATCACGGCACTACCAAAAAAGAGTCCCCATCGTGAGCCATTGCACATGTCTTTGGAATTCGACACCAAAGTTGAAACTCCCAAAATTTTCAGAATTTCTCTGATGAAAAAACAATTCTGAGAATTAAATCTTAAATGGAACTAATTTTAATAAAACAAAAACACTTCTTAACGAGGTAAAGGGTCGTGACGATCGCACCATCAATATACAAAAGTTCTGGTATCACATTTTGTGACGAAAAATGCTTTGCCATTCGTGTAAATAAATATATTTTAATATATACTTTAAAATATACCGGTTATCAAATTTTAAATAATTCAAGGCATCCTATAGAATGCGAGTAAACATGTATATTTCCCTATGTATGTTCGGTGAACGTATTTAATTTCGTAGTTCTAGAAGTTGCCATGATCTATTTCAATTTTGCTATTTGCTTAGCTACACCACGGAACCTGTAGATGATGGAAAATAATTTTGCATAGGACTTTTACTCAGCAGCACCCAAATATCATGGAAAAGTTGAAATGGTTCGAAGAAATTTCACAAAGTTTAATTTTGTGTTCCTGTGTAATTTGTTATCACATTTCGATAACTACTTCGAAATTTGGCATTTTAAAGTTCGAGCTAACTCGTACCACTGTCAGGTTGGACGGGTTGCAGACGGTTTTTAAGCTCATTTTTTCGAAAGGTTTTATAAAAAGCATATTTTTAAATATAACCCGAAATAAATATAAAAATTGAAGTATGCTGATAGTTTATAATCAAACAAAAACACCTCTTAACGAGGTAAAAAACATTCAACATACAAAAGATCTGATATCATATTTTGTGACGAAAAATAATTTTACATTCGAAAATATAAAAACACTTTCTAAAATTTACTCATTCGGCCCGCGGTCGTCACTATTTTTTTTACCTCGTTAAGAGGTGTTTTTGTTTGATATCAGAAGTTTTTAAAGGGACAATTTATACCCTGGGTTTAATTTACATATTAGTATACCTCATACCATGACCAAAAGTCATCCCCATATAACTTAGTTATTAAAAAACTGGAGCACATAGGATTGACCCCTGATCTTAGCTGAATATATTGCAAGCACTGTAGCGCCATTTCCAGTCGGCACCCTCGAGGAGGGTTCAGTATGAGGATTTTCGCCAACCAAAAAATATATGTATTCACTGCCCAATTAGCATTCAAAAAATACCTTAAAGATACCCATAATTTTCTGAAACTTTTAAATTATCTTTCAACATAAAACAGTATATACACATCTTTGCTGTTACGTGGCCAAGAACATTTAGAGATTGTTGTATCATTAGCTTTGTAAAATGTTCCATTTTTTCTTAAAACTGATGTATAATGTCCTTCATTTAATGCATTTCCATGGTGAAATATGGCACTTGATAAAACAAATCTTTTATTTTCAAATCTAAGCTCACTTTGTGAAGCGTTTGTTAAATTAAAATTTGTTATTTTTCTATTCGCTGCATCGACTAAACTAAGAGAGAACACAAGCACGCGCCCTAAATTTTCTATTAAGGACTGACATTGTAAATAGTTTCCGCAATGTGCACACTCGCTATCTTCAATATTTTTCCAATTACCATAATTAAATGATATTAATTCATTCATAATTAATTATTTATTTATTTATTTATTTATTTATTTATTTATTTATTTATTTATTTATTTATTTATTTATTTATTTATTTATTTATTTATTTATTTATTTATTTATTTATTTATTTATTTATGTTTGTTTGTTTGTTTGTTTGTTTGTTTGTTTGTTTGTTTGTTTGTTTGTTTGTTTGTTTGTTTGTTTGTTTGTTTGTTTGTTTGTTTGTTTGTTTGTTTGTTTGTTTGTTTGTTTGTTTGTTTGTTTGTTTGTTTGTTTGTTTGTTTGTTTGTTTGTTTGTTTGTTTGTTTGTTTGTTTGTTTGTTTGTTTGTTTGTTTGTTTGTTTGTTTGTTTGTTTGTTTGTTTGTTTGTTTGTTTGTTTGTTTGTTTGTTTGTTTGTTTGTTTGTTTGTTTGTTTGTTTGTTTGTTTGTTTGTTTGTTTGTTTGTTTGTTTGTTTGTTTGTTTGTTTGTTTGTTTGTTTGTTTGTTTGTTTGTTTGTTTGTTTGTTTGTTTGTTTGTTTGTTTGTTTGTTTGTTTGTTTGTTTGTTTGTTTGTTTGTTTGTTTGTTTGTTTGTTTGTTTGTTTGTTTGTTTGTTTGTTTGTTTGTTTGTTTGTTTGTTTGTTTGTTTGTTTGTTTGTTTGTTTGTTTGTTTGTTTGTTTGTTTGTTTGTTTGTTTGTTTGTTTGTTTGTTTGTTTGTTTGTTTGTTTGTTTGTTTGTTTGTTTGTTTGTTTGTTTGTTTGTTTGTTTGTTTGTTTGTTTGTTTGTTTGTTTGTTTGTTTGTTTGTTTGTTTGTTTGTTTGTTTGTTTGTTTGTTTGTTTGTTTGTTTGTTTGTTTGTTTGTTTGTTTGTTTGTTTGTTTGTTTGTTTGTTTGTTTGTTTGTTTGTTTGTTTGTTTGTTTGTTTGTTTGTTTGTTTGTTTGTTTGTTTGTTTGTTTGTTTGTTTGTTTGTTTGTTTGTTTGTTTGTTTGTTTGTTTGTTTGTTTGTTTGTTTGTTTGTTTGTTTGTTTGTTTGTTTGTTTGTTTGTTTGTTTGTTTGTTTGTTTGTTTGTTTGTTTGTTTGTTTGTTTGTTTGTTTGTTTGTTTGTTTGTTTGTTTGTTTGTTTGTTTGTTTGTTTGTTTGTTTGTTTGTTTGTTTGTTTGTTTGTTTGTTTGTTTGTTTGTTTGTTTGTTTGTTTGTTTGTTTGTTTGTTTGTTTGTTTGTTTGTTTGTTTGTTTGTTTGTTTGTTTGTTTGTTTGTTTGTTTGTTTGTTTGTTTGTTTGTTTGTTTGTTTGTTTGTTTGTTTGTTTGTTTGTTTGTTTGTTTGTTTGTTTGTTTGTTTGTTTGTTTGTTTGTTTGTTTGTTTGTTTGTTTGTTTGTTTGTTTGTTTGTTTGTTTGTTTGTTTGTTTGTTTGTTTGTTTGTTTGTTTGTTTGTTTGTTTGTTTGTTTGTTTGTGTTTGTATTTATTTACTTATAGAATTGTATAATGGAACAGTTTAAAACAATTTTAACTATTCCCTGACCTTAAAATACAGTTTGGATACGCACATACTAAATTCAATGCTTAGGCAGCGTTAGTTGTTCGAGCCGGCAAAAGTGGCTATTTTCGTATAAAATAAAATAACTTTTAAACGTGGCTTTTTACAGTAATGTGTTATATACCAAAATTTAGGGAATCTCAAGGGCTATACAGTTTAAAGTTGTAAGGAAAATCGTTAGAGCCGTTTTTGAGAAAATTAAAAAAAAGCTAAAAAGAAAGTTTAAAAAATTTATTTTGTTCATATCTTTTTAACTATTACATTTACACAAATTGCATATGAAGGCCATTTATAGCATTTAAAAATACCTTTCAAACGAGATGCAGCACATAGATGCAGCTTTAGTAGTATAGAAGTTACGGCTTTCCGAATTTTAGCTATTTATAGCTGTTTTCCCGCTAAACTAGCGAGTTTTTCCAAAAGTGGTAGAACAAAAGTTTTTTATATCGATGTGATGAACGTCATATTAAATTTTCAAAACTTAAGAAACATATTTTGGACAAACTGACAAACTGCCAAACTGACAAACTGACAAACAGAATTAAATTTTCATTTTGGGAAGAAGAAGAAAATCGTATTTTGGCTATA
>JAWNOE010000021.1:0-38793 GCA_035046095.1 Drosophila pseudotakahashii
GCGCACGTGGTCAACAAAGACCGGGACACTGGCTTCGGCAAACAGGGTGAGCATATGGAGTGCGACAGGGACAGACAGGGGTTTAGCAAAGAAAACCCAGGAAATAAAACAAGAGTTACTCAAAAATCAAAACGCTAATTTGTGCAACGCAACCAGTGTTACCTCCGATCATGCTGTCTGTGTGTATCCGGGCATTTTCGTAGAGGATTTCAGAGAGAGAGCACGCTAAAGGTTTATAATTTGTAACATTTTCATACCCTTGCAGAGGGTATAATGATTTCAGTCACATTATTGCAACGCAATAAGGGAGACGTTGTTCGACCCCATAAAGTATATATACTCTTGATCAGCATCACTAGACGTGTCGATCTAGCAAACTAGTCTCTTAGCTTTAAAGCTATCGGAATGAAACTTTCCCAAAAGTCTTTTTTATTTTTAGTATATAAGTAGGATCCGTCCGTATCGGACAACTATATCTTATACCTCACATTGGAAAGATCGAAAAAAAAGTAAAACGTAATGTAGCTTCGGTGTTATTTAAAATATTACCTTTTACTCTTCGAGAAATTCTTTTCTAAATATTTCTGAATTTCAAATTACATTTTTTGAAATCGGAATCACTGTACACTATATCATATAGCTGCCATAGGAATGTTTGGAAAATTAAATGGAAATGAATAGGAAAAAAATTATATTTTTCTTGATTTTTATTACATTTTCTTCTTCTCTGGGATATATATAGCTTTTTTTAAACTTTTCAAAATTTCCAATTAAATTTAACAAAATTTGGAGGGCTGTTTTATAGAGCTGCCATAGGAAGGAGTACCAAAAAATATATGCCAAAATAATACGAAAGCAGCTAAAATTTACATGTAAATCTAAATTTGTAAATTAATAGGAATGATATGCAAGGGTATTTACCCTTCGTCTGGTCGAAGCTAGCTTTCTTTCCTGTTCGTATTATGATAATTATAATGTGTAAATATTTTCTTGAATGTATAGGAAATAGTATTGGTGGTGTAGGCGCTGCTTAATCTCTAAACGATGGATAAATTCCATTGAGATTTTTAAATTATATTTTAGAATATAACAAATTTTGGAAAACATCGATGTTTTACTCGATGTTTTTTGAAAAACATCGATGTTACTGCACCTCTAATATCCGGGCATTTTCGTATTTCTCAGCAGGATCTGCTTGAAACGGTGCCGTCTGCGAGTACTCCGGGCCCGTGCACAATAGCTTGTACCCTCAGTGTTCGCTACAATCGTGTCGCCAAGGCGTATCCAGACAGGTCCACAGACTTTTCACGGTAGGATTAGCCGCGACAGCGCCGTCTGCAAGTATTCCGGGCCCGTTCGCAATAGTTTTTGCCACTAATGTTAGTTACGATTACGCTGTCTGTACATATATACCCAGACATTTTCATACAGATTTCACTGTAGTATCGGCCGCGACGTGGCCGGCGGTTCAAGTCCAGGGCCGTCCATAGCGGTTTGTACGCGACTCGGTGACCCGAGTAAGAATTTCCCAAATATAACAGAATGATATCCCCCTCAACTGTCTCAATAAAATAACAAATTTTATCCTGGGCGGAGTGAGACCCCAGCAAAAGCATACTTACAGTAAGAAACAACGACGAATGCAATGAGTTACGGGTATTAAAATTTAAATTAAATATATATTTTTGGTATTAAAATACAATAAATACAATGTGGTATTTTCATAAATTTTGAAGCCTATCTCAAGATAACTGTTCCTTTTTCAAAAACGTTGTTCCGATAACAAACAAATGCATGCTTTTTCCGAAAACCTCTTGCAACCTTAATATTTTACGCAGAGCTTCAGTTTCATACATACATTCCCTCAAATTTATGGACATTCAATGCTGCTTTTCAACCTTTTAAATGCCAGTGAATATTTTAATTAATATTTAGAACAAATTCTAGATTGGTTAAATTCTTATTAGACCTGTATGTTTAGCTTGCGCCGTTAACATTACATTCTACTTACCTTATAAGAGCCAAGGTTCTTGACCGAACAAGCTAATTTTACGTTACGCCCCGCGGGCACAGTAATATTCTCGATGACATCTGTAAACTCGGGATCTTCGCTGATGACTGCAAGTTAAAACCAAAATGAGTGAGTTGGTAACATAAACTATGTTTATGTTATAAGTTTGTTAGGGGCTTATTGTTTTTTTTTGTGTATTTCTTTATCTTGTAGTGTTTACATACATATATGTAGCTTAAAAAGTACCTAAACCAAAAATTATAATGATAGGACCTTCAGAAACGAAAAACAGCATTTTGGGTACCGAAGCATGAAATATAAAATTTTAAACGCAATTATCCCAAAAATATATTTTACGGTGAACACGATTCGGAAAACCATAATTCCGATCGCTATCGTTTTTTTTGCTACTAATAAATAAAAAATTCCATCTTGCGAATAATTTATTATTTTCTCATAAATTTTTAATGGACCGATTTAAAAACTTTGTTGGCATGCCGATAGCTATTGACGAATCAAAAAAAAATACAATTTACACTACAAAAGTTCTTTGGAAATGTAAATGCCACTAACTTTTGTGGTTCGTTGGTAATGTGCCAAAGTTGTGACCCCAACGCTTGAACGTCACTTGGCTTCCGCAGCAACACCATCCAGAGCTTCTTAAAGTCATTAAACCCGATTGCGATCGCTGGTTCCGAGAAGACTTATTTTTACTGACAACGAGAGCGCTAACGACGACACAATGGATGAAGGAGACATTTCAATTTCACTGCCCAGATTCGGGAGCTTCAACAGCAACTGGAAGATTTGCGAACAAATTCAGCGATGTCTTGCACCGGAGCCCGGTAACGAAAATATTATTCACACACTTATAGACTCTTGGTCAGTGGTCTCCGTTTTACGTTGCTCACTGGTTAAACAGAAGATCAAGCCAAGCAATTTGCTATTGCTTGCAGCCAACCAACCCATTATCAGGACATACGAGTAAGAATTTCCCAAGTATAACATAATGATATCCCCCCTCAACTGTCTCAATAAAATAACAAATTTTATCCTGGGCGGAGTGAGACCCCAGCAAAAGCAAACACTTGATGTAGACCTTCAAATTAGTATCAGTTGGAATTTAGTCATAGTTGACGTTCCAACTGCAATAATTGGTTCCGATTTCCTGACAAATTTTCAACTGTTAATCGACTTGAAACACAAAAGTTTGGTTGACTCGTTAACAGGTCTAAGAACAAGCACATTCAGTCAAATCAAGGAATACTAACGCAGCTCCATTACATAAAGTTCAGAAGAAATCAATAGATCGCGATTTTTACCACTTTGGATTTGGTCAAGCACCTGCCGGACTCCTCAAGGCTGACATTCCGTAAATCAGCACGATGAGCATCTTCGCAATGTTCTTAAAATTTTTTAGAAACATGGACTTTGCGGCAACGTGGACAAATGTCAACTAGCTCAATCAGAGGTACGTTTTCTAAGTTATGTTATTAAAACTGATGGGATAAAACCAAAAGGGATCGCGTTGACGCCATTCAGAACCACCCTGGCCCAGACACTATCAACCAGCTCGGAAGGTTCTTTGGCATCGTTAATTATTATCGTCGATGCATTCCACATTTACAAATGATTGTTGGCAGCCGCTGGGGTACCTCGAAAAAGTTAAGTTCTACAGAGAAAAACAAGAGAGAACGCTATAGTCGGTGCCCCGACTATCAGATACCCGTTACTCAGCTAAGGGAGTGCGAGGGAGATAGATATATAAAATCTTTGATCGGGCATAACTTTTTAACGAATGGTTCGATTTGAAAAATTTCTTCTACATTTCGATAGGTATTGATAGTCACAATAAAACTGCATTTTTAGTTTTCCAAAATCTTTAATGGTGTAGGCGCCAGACACCTTCAAAAAATGGTGTAGGGCGATTGAGGGCGTTAGAGGGGGCGTGGCGCCATTTTGAAATAAACTTGCGCTGCGTAGGAACTCCAAGAATATGCATGCAAAATGCCAATCCTCTAGCTTTTATAGTTTCCGAGATCTCAGCGTTCATACGGACGGACAGACGGACAGACGGACAGGCGGACATGGCTAGTTCGACTCGGCTAGTGATCCTGATCAAGAATATATATTTTATAGGGTTGGAAAAGCTTCCTTCTCCCTGTTACATACTTTTGCACGAATACAATATACCCTTTTACTCTACGAGTAACGGGTATAACTACAGTACCTATGACAGGGAATTATTGGCCATTTACGAAGCAGTCAAATATTGTAAGCATTAGCTGGAAGCGCGTAATTTTATAATTAAGACAGATAAAAGGCCTCTTATTTATGCTTTTAAACAGCGTCCGGAAAAAGATTCTTTCGACAACTTCGCCATCTCAGATAAAGCTGAGATTTTCTGAATTTTCTACAACCATTGTTCATCTAAAAGGCGCTGACAATGCAGTAGCCGATGCTCTTTCGAGGTTGTGGACTATCTCAATGCCGGTATCTGTGACTACAGCTGAGATAGAGGAGTCGCAGGCGACAGACCATTGTATAGCTTGTCAATGTTCTAAAATCAGCAAGCACAACCACTTGATTCCTGAGAAGATACACGTTTCAAGAGGAAGATTCGATCATGTGCATCTAGACATAGTAGTAATGCCAGCATATCAGAATTTCCACTATTGTCTTACAATGATCGATCGTTTCTCACATTGTCCTGAGGCCATTAACCAACATTACCGCAGACTATTGCCACTGCCTTTTGGACCCACTGGATTGCACGATTTATTTATTTGATTGTTTTTATCACAGCGCTACAAGCATGTAGCATACTTATAAATTAAGGCGCTAGTCACAGGTGTACAATTTTAAGGTTGAACTTAAAGCTTAAATTTCATGCCCCAAAGACGATTACCACTGATCAGGGAACCCAGTTTGAGGCTGCACTGTTTAAGGAACTGGCCAAGTTTCTCGGAAGTCAACATATTCACACTACAGCCTATCAGCCTATTTCATGGCATCGATCTTTCAAGTCAGCATGATGTGCAGCACTGGTATTCCGTACACCAAAGTTCTTCTGTCTGCGCTCCTTTAGACTACGCACGATTTTCAAGGAAGATATTAAGATTATGGAACTCCATTACGTCTCCCAAATGGAGCTCGATCCTTCGATCTTATCCACGTTAGAAAACAAATGCGTCTCGTGCAACCTTCTCCAAAAAGCCATCGTATTAAAAAGAAGCTTTTTAGACTAAAAGATTGATCAGTGCTCAATGTCTTTCATCCGTACAGATGCAGTAAAACAACTTGTGGAAGCGCCTTATACCGGCCCATATGAAGTTTTAAGACGACACACAGATAATGTATTTATTTCAGGGCCCGAAAATAACTGTTATTTTCAAAAACAGAAATCAATAAATCACAAATACAAATTTTTTTAAAAATGCGTCGACTTTACCGACCATATTTTAAGCACTCTATCTATGGCTCCTGGCAATAACGTTTATATCTTAATTTTTTAATTTTAAATTAAAATTAACGGTTAATACTGCGTTTTAAAATAAACCTTAACAAGAAAGGAAGCTAGCTTCGGCCAGCCGAAGCTTATATACCCTTGCAGATCATTCCTATTCATGTACAAAAACATAATATTTAAATTAACTTGCGTATATGTTACAACAATCCAAATTTTAGCTGCTTTCGTATTACTTCGGCATTAACTTTTTGATCCTTCCTATGGCAGCTATATAATATAGCCGTCCGAATTTTGTTAAATTTTATTCGAAATTTTGAAATGTCAAAGAAAAGTCATATCCCAGAGGAGAAGACAATGTAATAAAAATCAACAAAGATATAATTTTTTTCCTATTAATTTCCATTTAATTTTCCGACCGTTCCTATGGCAGCTATATGATATAGTGATCCGATTTTATAAAAATTTAATCCGAAATTCCAAAATATTTAATAAATAATATTCCCAAGAGTAGAAAGTAATATTTCAAAAAACATCAAATCTAGAATTTTTTGCACGATTTTTTCGATCCTTTCTATGGGAGCTATAAGATATAGCTATCCGATCCGGCCGGTTCCGACTTATATACTACCTGCAATAAAAAGAAGACTTTTGGGAAAGTTTCATTCCGATAGCTCAAAAACTGAGAGACTAGTTTGCGTAGAAACAGACGGACAGACGGACAGACGGACAGACGGACGGACAGACGGACGGACAGACGGACATGGCTAGATCGACTCGTCTAGTCATCCTGATCAAGAATATATATACTTTATGGGGTCGGAAACGTCTCCTTCACTGCGTTGCAAACTTCTGACTGAAATCATAATACCCTCTGCAAGGGTATAAAAATACCTATAATTCTTTAATTTTTACATTATCTCTTAAATATAACAATTACTTACAACTTTTATTTTTTTAGTCATACAATAACTGTTATATGTAATTTTTTTAAATAAAAATCCAAAATAAAAGTCTCCCCAAGACTTTTATTCTGACACTCTGAAAATAAAAGTCTTTGGAAGACTTTTATTTTTCAAAAAATAGAATAAAAGTCTTTTTCATATATCTCGCTAACTGTTGAGGTCATAGCTATTAAATTTGGATTATGGGTTAATCTTAATTATCTTTTTAAATAATTTTTTCACGTTAGCCATTTTTTAAAATAAAAAAAACCTTACTTAATAGTTGAGTGTATATTTGCAAAAAAGTTTTACTCATCTAGTTACCTTAGATTTTTTTGTATTGTTCAATCAAATACCGGTAATTAGTGAGCAAGGTCAATAAAAATATAAAATGGGACGCAAGCAAATGGAAAATATTCGCTCATATTTTAATGAAAATGCTGGAGAGTCGAAAGTGTCCTGCAAATTTTGCGGTTTTGCCTTACAAGGTAATTACATTACCAATATGGGACGGCACTTAAAAACCAAGCATAAAAACGAGTGGAAAAATCTTGGCTCAAGTGAGGAAAGAATTGATGTTCCTGAAAAAAAAGGATTTATCTTTATATTGGCGAGCAAGAGGTGACGCAAGCAAGCGTGCAGCTTGTAACCGCTGAGATGGTATCGTTTTCATTGTTTGACTCACAACCATTTAAGGTGTTAACGGAACAAATATTTAATGGTCTCAACATAACTCCAATAACATCGAGGAATATTGTGGATCTCATATCCATTGAATTCATTAAAATGAAGAAATACATTTGTTCAGCAGTAAAAGGAAAATTATATCCTTAAAAATGGATTCGGCTACCCGATTAAACCGTAGTATTTTAGGGATCAACGCTCAGGTATACTCTGAAAAAAAAATTCAAGTCTTCTCCCTTGCCATGATTGAGGTGCAGAAGAAGCATACTGCTGTTAATTTATGTGAAGAAATAGAGACCGTTCTAAATGAGTATGATATTTTAAAAGAGCAAATCTACTGCGTAACAACTGATAATGGTCGTAATATGATCAAAGCTGTTAAATTTTTAAGTAATGACGATAACTCAACATCATCAGATGTCAACTTAGATGAATTTATTAAGGAAGTAAAAATTCATGGCATTACTTCTATAAAATGCGCAGCGCACACCTTACAGCTAGCGATAAAGGACTTTGTAAAAGAAATCGAGTGCTTACAAATGCTCGCAGTTTAGCCAAAGCTCTCAGATGTCCGTCCAAAAGGTTCGTTTTTTTAAACATCTTTGGTAATATTTAACATTTAATAAAATATATATGCCCAGGTACCTGATTTCAAGCCAAAATCTTCCGCAACCTGAAGTTGATACTCCAACAAGATGGGATTCAATGTACATGATGCTAAAAAAGATCAAGCAATTAAAAGAGTTTTCCGAGGTCCATATTGATGAACAACATTTGTCGTCAAATGAGTGGGACGAGTTGAGCTCCCTCCTATCTGTTTTGGATCCTGTTCACGTGGCCACCTAACAATTTCAGGAAGAGCAGTTGTATTACAGCGACTTCTACAAACTTTGGCTAGAAATGAAGTTGGCAATAAAAGCAATGAACTGCGCGAATAGCCAAATTTTAACGAAATGTCTAGAGTCTAGAGAAAAAAGTTTCTTGGAAAACGAAGTAATTGCAGCTGCAATGTATTTGGACCCCAGACTTCGCAAGCTTTTATTGAAGAATCCAATCAAAACCAACATGGCTAGGATTCATTTAAAACGATTAGCTCGAAACATTCATAATCTTAAGCACGAGGTAATTATCAAATCAAGTAATATTTAAACTCAGTTAATTGATATTTTTTTGCAGGACAGTCATCCTAGGGCTACTGGTATCATAGAGGAACCGGCTTCAGGCAATGCCCGGACACAAAAACTGTTTCTCGCTTAGCTATTCCGCTATTTGCAATAAGTTTCCAAAACTCCCGCAATCGGTGACTTCCAATATCCAGCTGTTAGCTACCCACATACATACATACATATGTACATACAGCTACATAGTCTACAAATATTCTGCAGCGCACAGTGGGACAAAGGCTTACAATAATTAAAAAAAAAATCCCATAAATCCGAATTTTAATATTGTTAAACAATTAATTTTTTTCCCCATCCGTGCACCAGTGTGACCATATTTTCCGTTTGCATAATTAAATAATTATTTATTTATTGCATACACCTAAATATTTTTTTTCAAAAAATTTCCTCCACACAATCCAGTGTGACCGTATATCCCTACGGACTTTCAATTGGTTCCTAAACTCCAACTCACAATAATTTCCGTGTAAACGATTTCGCAATAAATTTAAAAATCGTTTTCGTAATGGCTTCTCAAGCAAGATCCGCTCTAAATAAATTTATTGTCACAGCTGACACGCTGAGCCATTTTGAGGCTATCATAAATGTTTCCGGTGCATCCACACCAACCTTATCCGCCTGCAAAATCCGTAGGGAGCACGTCAGTTCCTTATGACAAAAGGTAAAGGAGGCATACGACACATGCTCCGAATGCATTTTGGCTGCAGGCGAGAGCGCCGCAGATACAAAATCCATGCTCAAGGCAAAATACAACGAAACGTATGATGTATACGAAAAGTTCGCCGCTCAGATCCTCGAGCAAATCGAAATCCAACAGGGCTCCTCCCAAACGTCTCAAGCTCCAGTAACTCCGTCCCAAAGTTCAATTTCTTATGGCTGTCGACTCCCTCCTATCGACACAGAGGTTTTCTCGGGCGATTATCTTCGCTGGCCGACTTTCCGGGACTTTTTCACGGCGAATATATAGATAATCCGCGTCTCACGCCCGTTGAAAAGTTATTTCATTTAAATTCCAAAACTAGTGGCGAAGCTCATTACATAGTTTCAAAATCGCCTCTCACCAATGATGGCTTCCGCTCAGCTTGGACAAATCTAACTGAGCGTTTCGAAAATAAGCGATTGCAGGTGAACAGCCACCTTAAAACTTTTTTCAATGTGCAATCCATAGCACAAGAGTCTGAAGCAGCCCTAAAGGAACTTCAACGCACCATTCAAGGTTGCTTAACCTCCTTACAATTTTCCGGCATTAACATTGAGAATTGGGACCTATCCTGGTTTATATGTGCTCTACTAAACTGCCAAAGCTGACGCTCTCATTATGGGAACAATCCATCCAAAAACGAGGACGGAAGCTAACTTCGGCAAGCCGAAGTTTTAATACCCTTG
The DNA here is from genome assembly GCA_035046095.1 of Drosophila pseudotakahashii. Taxonomy (NCBI): domain Eukaryota; kingdom Metazoa; phylum Arthropoda; class Insecta; order Diptera; family Drosophilidae; genus Drosophila; species Drosophila pseudotakahashii. Next base: position 9,673 of record JAWNOE010000021.1, read on the forward strand.
CAGATTTCACCCTCTAGATCTTGTAGCGAGTGTGGGCGTTAAAATGGGCGTGGCACATAAGCATAATAAACTTTACCCTGATCAAGGTACGCACAAAAAAATACGATTTGGAAAGTTTCATGGGAATAGCTTATATTCTGCGCGAAATATCCTGAAAAACGACAAATTTTGACCGATTTCACCCTATTGTTCCTATGGGAGCTATAAGATATAGACGTCCGATCGGCACGCGCCTTTACCCTGATCAAGGTATGCGTAAAATAATAAGATTTAGAAGATAGCTCTTACACTGAGCGAAATATCTTCATTTTGTGAAAGCTATATCCGATTGTTCCTATGGGAGCTATAGGATATAGGCGTCCGATCGGGTCGGCTTTCAAACTTGATCTGCGTACACATGTTTTAGGACGACTGTGAAAGTTTCAAGGCGCTAGCTTTTAAACTGAGCTCGCAAACGGTATTGAAACAGACGGACAGACGGACATGGCTATATCGACTCCCCTATTGATCCTGATCAAGAATATATATACTTTATGGGGTCGGAAACGTCTCCTTCACTGCGTTACAAACTTCTGACCAAAATTATAATACCCTGTGCAAGGGTATAAAAAGATGAAATTCCTACTTGGCTCGAGCTGGATTCCTTTTTAATCGAGCGCCATCGAACTCTAGAGGCCGTCGACAGCATCCGGTCTGCTAATTCACTTCAAGTTCATTCTAAAGACAGAAATCGAATGGCAGAATTGCCAAGAGAAATTCTTTTACCACGAAGCTACATCCAATACCCAAAGGCTGCGATCTGTGTTTAAACGAAAAACACCCCGTGCGTATGTGTCCACGCTTTCTCCAAATGCGGGTAAATGATCGTTCAGCCTACATCCAAGATAAGCAGATATGTTCCAATTGTTTTGTAAGCAGCCATAAATTGCAGGATTGCACAAGCGCTCACAGTTGTTTTACTTGCCAAAGTCGGCATCATACGCTGTTGCATCCAAGCAACAATTCTACAATGACTTCGATTCCATCCAAACCTCCAGGGCCTGTGTCAGCCTCAATCCCACATAGAATTTCGTCCTTCTCAGCGCATGTTTCCAACGTGTATAGGATTAACCGAATTCCCGATTCCGACCCGATTATAAGGGTCCTTCCTACAAATAATTCATCCGATTATTGGGTTCCATATCCCGCCTTGGATGACAGACGTTCCCGAGGTATTAGATCCTACCAATGCCGAGTCTGTCAAAAAATCCATCCTCTACGGAAATGCTACCGTTTTCTACGGCTTAGTGCCGAGAAACGGCTGCAGAAAGTACGTCTCCACAAATACTGCTCCAATTGCTTGGCCCACGATCATTCCGAAGACTCCTGCCGCAGTGATAACCACTGCCACAAGTGTGGAAAGGGCCACCACACTCTACTACACAAGGACGACCGATTTTCGCTTCTATCATGTTCCTGAGTTTTTTTTGCTACGGATGTCCTCGTAAGGGGGGGGGGGGGGGGGAGAGAATGTTCACGCCAAAAGGGCGTTTAATTTCTGGAGGCAGTGTTGAGCGGCAGTTTTCTCCAGATGTCCACATCTCGCTCGCTCGCACTGCCCTTCGCTCTCCCTCTCCAACTCTCCCGCAAGTCTCCGCTCCGGTTTGAAGCCCAATACGCTAAGTTAGGCTTAAGCAGTTCCTATTTACAAGTGTAACAATAAACAGCCGCACGTCGCGCCAAACCCCAAACAGTTCTACCGTGTTTTCAATCCGTATTTCCGCGCCGATTTCAGCCGCCCTTTTCCTGGATTTAACCATTTCTACATTCAAGCCATCCCCGCCCCATCAGGTGATATATTCATATATAAATATATGGAAAAGACTTTTATTTTATTTTTTGAAAAATAAAAGCCTTTCAAAGACTTTTACTTACGAAAAGTCAGAATAAAAGTCTTTGAGTGATTTTTTTTTTTGATTTGAAGAAAAAAGTTTCTGAGAGACTTTTATTTCAATAATCATAAATAACTGTTATTCGAGATTTATAAAATAAAAATCAAAAATAAAAGTTATTTTTGAGGGATATTATGAAAATTGATAATAATAATTATTTTAAAACTTTTACAATAAAGATTTTAAATAACCGTTAAAAATGATTTTTACTAATAAAACTTATAACTGTTACGGTCCCTGATTTATTTAGAAGGTTAACAACAAAGAGAAGCTGTATCTGTTGATCGACTTAAACCAGCACACATGGTTATTGATGATCACATCATGGATTTAGCAAATGCAAGAGTTTTGCGCCCTTATTCGAGACAGCAGCGGTCCATATTATCCCTCTAGCGAACATTTGCAAAACTAAGCCATCGGAAAACCAATGAGTTAGCAGCAAGTTATAGGAAGACCATCACTAACTCTCTCTCGTTCGAATGTATGTATGTACAGTGTACATTGTACACGCAACAAAATTGCATTTATACTTAGACACACTTAAGAAATGCTGAGATCTCGGAAACTACAAAAGCTAGAAAATTGGGATTACCCAATTCGGCTTCCTACGCAGCACAAGTTTATTTCAGCCGAGGGCCTGAACCTGGCGCCCACACCTTAATATTAAATATTTCAGAAAAGTAAAAAAATACCTATCGAAATGTAGAAGAATTTTTTCAAATCGGACCATTCGTTAAAAAGTTATGCGCGATCAAAGTTTTATATCTCTATATCCCTCGCACTCCTTTGAATAACGGGTATCAAAAAGTCAAGGCACCCCACTATAGCGTTCTCTCTTGTTTTTAGATAAATTTTTTTTTAACATTGTTTATTCAATATAAACTTTTAAAATTAAAAGAAAGGTAAGGAGCAGTAATGGATTGAATGATTTTGATGTAAATCATTTCTTTCGTTTTCGTTTAAAAAATAAAATTATTGTTTTTTTGGGTCCCTGAATTAAATTTAAATTGTATACTTTTTATACCCTTGCAGAGGGTATTATAATTTCAGTCAGAAGTTTGTAACGCAGTAAAGGAGACGTTTCCGACCACATAAAGTATATATATTCTTGATCAGCACCAATAGTCGAGTCCATCTGTCCGTCCGTCCGTCTGTCCGTCTGTCCTTCTGTCCGTCTGTTAGTCTGTCCTTCTGTCCTTCTGTCCGTCTGTCCGTCTGTCCGTCCGTCCGTCTGTCCGTTTCTATGCGAACTAGTCTCTCAGTTTAAAATCTATCGCGATGAAACTTTGCCAAAAGTCTTCTTTCTATTGCAGGTAGTACATATGTCGGAGAGAGCCGGATCGGACCACTATATCTTAAGGCTCCCATAGGAATAATCAAAAAAATAAAATAAAGTTCATTGTAACTTTGTAGGAAGTAGGCGTTTTGATTTTTGACAACTTAAAAACAACATTTTAAATAGGCACGCAGATCCTGAAAATCCCTGGAACTGCTCCGATCGAGTGAACATTAAACTATACTGTATATTTTATCTGCAAGGGTGTATAAGCTACGGCTGGCCGAAGCTAGCTTCCTTTCTTGTTTTTTTGTTATATGTGCTTTATCTATTGAATCCTATTGAAGGGTGGTTTTCGTAAAACATGTAAAACGAATCTCTCTCAGAATAGGGCAGACTGCAATGAAGTGTTGAACATCCTCGAATTCTCGCATGTTGCAGAGGCTGCATTCCAGTGATGGGCTGCTGCTGTATGGCCTGCCATTCAGAGGTAAAGTCTCGATTCTTGATTGGAAGATATGTTTTATGAGTTCTCCTCTACGATGATCGTGGAAGTTATTATTTTCAAAAAAAATGTGCTCAAGATTTTTATACACACTCCTCGACGCGCTGTTTTTGGCCTTAGCAATAAACTTTTCTCTTTCTATGTTTTGGTATTTGGTAATGATTTCGGGGGGTAACTGCATTCGGTTGCAATATCCGTTCAAATGGAAGTTCGTTTCTTTCACAGAGAGATTTTGCAATTATTTTCGGAATATTGGCATATGCATAACCTTGTCGATATAGTTAAAGTGCTGCTGAAGTGTGTAGGAGAATATACTAGGCAGTCCTTTTTGAATAAAATTTGCATAGTCGGGAGTATTTAGTAGCATTCGAATTATTTTGTTTACAAAAAAAGTTAGTACTCGTTCCGCATCTTCATATCTTTGATTTCCCCACATGTGGGGAATATACTAGAAAAGTCGCCCTAAAACAGAGGTCACCCGAAACCTACGAAAAATTTTCTTATTATTAGGGTAGTTAGCCCTAAAAATAGGAAAAATCGCCATGGAAAATATTTTTTAGGGTTAGTTTTTCCAAAAAGGCAAAAGGCCCTATTATTTAGGTCGAATTTTTATGAACAATTTCCTTCTTTTAAGGGCGAAAAAGTAGAACAAAATAACACCAAAAATTGCCCTAAAAACTACCAAGATACAAACGAAAATTTTAAGACGCAATAAATGGATACATACATGTATAACGTGTTACATATATGTGTGTGTAGTTGACACGTCAAAACAAGTGAGTTAAAAAATCTAAGGCGAATCGCCTTAAAAATCGCAGCAAAAGTTTGAAAATAGGTAGCCCAGCGGTCGCACTTTCAGCTTTACTTACTGTTTGAAAATACAGGTCGTGGGTTCGATCCCTGTGTGAGTCAACTTCTTTTTTGTTTAGTGTTTTTGTTACTGTTGATGTTTTTTCGTCCGCATGTTAAATTTAAAGTAGTCTTTAAACCTTAAATACGTTAAATACGTATGGAAATTCTGAGTTTAAAGACTTATTTATATTAAGCATGCGAAGAAACGGCACAAAATATTACAGACATCAGCAAAAAGAATACAAATTTTCGATGCCTTTAGTCAAAATATAACTTAGGCGTCAAGAAAATAAGATGTGTACAGTGTTTAAACGTCGCTTAGCGCGACGGGACTGTGGTGCAGCGGTAGAGCGTTAGACTCTAACCCGAGAGGCCGTGGGTTCGATCCCTAGTAGTGACCAGACCGAAAGTTTTTCTTATGTAAGTGGTTTTTTCTCCTTATATATAACTCATTAATTCGATTACAAAGATGATTTTTCAGTTATAAACGCGGTGTTGCATAGGTAAGCCTTCCAACCGCATCCTTCCCATATATGGCAACAACAATTACATTTAAATGATCTGAAACGGCGTAGTTGTGTGTGTGTGTTGAAGCCAAGTCCAGTTCCTAGAACATACGCGGCTTAGTATAAAGTCTATCCCAGGCATAAAAGATCTCTCCCATATGGGAAAAAAATATTTTTTTAAATGGTTTGATTTTTAGGGCGATTTGCCTTTAAAAACAAAAAAAAAACCTAAATATAAGAAAAAACACCCTAGATTTATGAAAAACTGCCTTGAGTTTAGAGGTATTTTTCTTATTTCAAAGAATATTCGCCATTAAATCCAGAAAAACGTCCTAAATTTATGAAAAACTGCCTTTAGTTTAAAGGTCTCATTCCTTATTTTCAGGGCAATTACCATTAAAAACAGAAATATCGCCCTGGATTCAAGAAAAATCGCCCTAAATGTATGACTAATTCACCCGTATTTTTAGGGTAATTGGTGTTATGGTGGAGAAAGGTGGTTAAAATTATGGTTTTTCGTCGAGAAGGCTGAATATGGATGGGTTACGGGTTAAGGCGAGGAAATAGTGAAAACAACATTAGGGTGCTAAAAAGTGTGCCTGGGGTGAAAGACAGGTGGGGTTAAGGCGGTGTAAAGGAAAGGTAAGTTATGGTTAGGTGTTATGGTAAAATCAGGTTACTATCTAGAGCAAGAAATGCTTTGCTAATAGTAGCGGACAACGTCGCTTCGGTTATTTCTAGTAATATATATACTTTGTAGGGTCGAAAACGTCTCCTTCACTGCGTTGCAAACTTCTGAATGAAATCATAATACCCTCTGCAAGGGTATAACAACGGTCGCCTTCATGGCGTATTTTGTCGTTTTTTATACCCGTTACTCGTAGAGTAAAAGGGTATATTGTATTCGTGCAAAAGTATGTAACAGGGAGAAGGAAGCTTTTCCGACCCTATAAAGTATATATATTCTTGATCAGGATCACTAGCCGAGTCGATCTAGCCATGTCCGTCTGTCCGTCTGTCCGTCCGTATGAACGCTGAGATCTCGGAAACTATAAAAGCTAGAGGATTGGCATTTTGCATGCATATTCTTGGAGTTCCTACGCAGCGCAAGTTTATTTCAAAATGGTGCCACGCCCCCTCTAACGCCCTCAATCGCCCTACACCATTTTTTGAAAGGTTTTATTGTGACTATCAATACCTATCGAAATGTAGAAGAAATTTTTCAAATCGGACCATTCGTTAAAAAGTTATGCCTGATCAAAGATTTTATATATCTATCTCCCTCGCACTCCCTTAGCTGAGTAACGGGTATCTGATAGTCGGGGCACCCGACTATAGCGTTCTGTCTTGTTTTTTTTTTGTAAGTGGACAGCACCAAATTGATTGGAAAGCCCTTTGGTTTCGATATTTTACCTCATACCTATTTTGTCTAAGTTACCACTCTTTCGCCGTACACTCATAAAAATTTATTTCTCAATTTTAGAAATCTCGCCATTGAATCGGCTTACCCTTGAAAATGGAAAAAAAATTTCTTGTAATTAGAAAATTTGCCTTTAAATATAGAAAACCTTTCTTGATGGAAAAAATTCAAGAAATAATTTTTCTTGAAAATAGAAAAATGAAAATCTCATATGTTTGTTTTGCCGTCGCAGCCAAAACATTTCCTACGTATTTAATGGCGAAATCGCCTTTGAATATGTGAAAGAAATGTCCCTTGAATATAAGAAAGTAGCCATTGACTTCCTTCGGATACCGAATGTTGACGACAGAAAAAAACGAAGTAGGACGAAGGGCCTACTCAGCCCGACTACTACCCGGCTACCGACTTCTCTGATCATCCGAGCGTCAGTTGTGAAAAAAGATTCGTAAGTGATGGACGTGATTTTCAAGCGGATAAAGAGTGAAGCCTTTTCCAATTATTCAAAGGTATGTACATACATATATAATTTTTTGTATAGCGCGCATACAAATATATGTATCTAATTAAAGGAAAAATTCGAAATCTCTAAACCAAGTTTTACACAAACTTAGTTGAATTGTTTTCTAGCTAAAAGCTACGTAAATACATACATTTTTACATCTATTTGTAGATGTAGAGTTCTATAATAACTTAGCCTTATTACTTGCATTATATTTATTTTTCAGAGTGAAACATGTCGGAGAAATCTTTAACATACCTGCAGTGAGAGCCGTTGCATCTGCCAAATAAATGGTTTGGCGAAGCTGTAATTTTGTTTTAAAACCTTCTAAGGTAAGTCTATCAAAAAGAAAAATATGTTGTATTTGTTTGACATAGGCATGTAAATATGTATGCAGGTACGCGGTTCACCCGATCTGAATGCCGATTTTCAACCCTTCTATCTTTTGCTCCTCTCTCTCGCTCTCTTGACCGACGTTTCTCTCTACTATGTACTTCTTCACACGGTCATGATCTGGCCTGCTTACATTCGGTCTTCCTTCGCTCGTGCGTGTCTCTCGCGTGTCTCTCTCTCTCTGAGCTTCGATTTTCAACCCCATCTTCGAGTTCTATCTGCCTTGCCTCTCTCTCTCGGTCTTTTGACCAACGTGTTTGTATTTTGGCTATTATTAACATTACATTATTTCTAAAAATGTTGTGTATCTAAAAATAAATATTTTATATCCCAATAACTCTTTTTTTTCCAGATGAAGGAATGCGAATATATACTGAATTTTGTGATGACCTTATGTCATATGAAGTTCAAAAGGCCATGGGGTATACAATAGTTAAAATATGTGAATTAAATACACCACCAATAATAACTCATATGCTAATATGCAAAAATTTGATAATTAAAAATGTTTAAATGTTAAGTGTTATGTGTTTCAAATGTAATTAAATAAAATATGCAATATAAAAAAAAAAATCGAAGTTACATTTTATTTTATATTTGAGGGTTAATGTAAAACTTCCTTTCAAGAAATTTTATTTCTTGATTTAAGAAATAAATATTTTCAAGAAATATTATTTCTTAAATCAAGAAATAAAATTTCTTGATAGGAAATTTTACATTTTTGAACAAGAAAGAATCCACCTTTAAAACAAGAATTTATTTTCTTGTTTTAAGAAATATTTTTCCTTGTTTGAAAGGTGCCTTTTTAAAAAACCATTTCTTGTTTTAAGAAGTTTAATTTCTTGAAACAAGAAAGAAACCACCTTTGAAAAAAGAATCGCCTTTCTTGTTTCAAGAAATATTTTTTCTTCTTTTAATGGTGGCTTTCCAAAAAACCCTTTCTTGTTTTAAGAAATTTAATTTCTTGTTTCAAGAAATATTTTTTCTGGTTTTAAAGGTGCCTTTCAAAAAAAACATTTCCTAAAACAAAGGTGAGGTCGCCTTTGGCAAAAATTCAAGAAAGAATTTCCTTTATTTAATGGAAATTCTTCGATTTTTTTTTATGAGTGTATATTCGCGTTAGAAAGAAAACACAAAATCAATATTATCTTTCGAACGAAAGACACAATTTGCATGGTGCAAAAACAGAAAAATCTGTCTTTCCATGGCCGATTACGAGAAAAAAAATTGATTTTATTAGACCATAGATGACCAAGCGATAGCGTTTTTTAAGTCTAAAAGTGCGATTTCGTCCAAAGGGCCAGTCTGAAAAAATACCAATATATTTTCCCCAAAAAGCCCAAAATTTAACGGATTTTATGCCACAGGTTTCATAGTGGGATCTTAATCGAGTAATTAGTTATGATGGGAACAAAAAAGTCTCTTCGGTTCTGATAAGTTAGTTATGAGACAGACAATTCCAGATAATTTACTTATTTTTATAGGATGAAGAAGAATGCCAAAACCGCAATTAAAATTTTAAACACAAAAATATAATACCTAAAAAAAAATTATTTTTATACCCTTGCAGAGGATATTATGATTTCAGTCAGAAGTTAGCAACGCAGTGAAGGACAAGTTTCCGACCCCATAAAGTATATATATTGTTGATCAGCATGACAAGATGAGTCGATCTAGCCATGTCCGTCTGTCCGTCGGTCCGTCTGTCTGTCTGTTTCTACGCAAACTAGTCTCTCAGTTTTAAAGCTATCGGGCTCAAACTTTCCCAAAAGTCTTCTTCCTATTGCAGGTAGTATATATGTATATATATGTATAGGTATACTACTTAATGTACAATAAATACTCCTATTTTGTTCATATGTCAAAAAGCAAACTACCAAAAGCAGGCCACTTGCCTTTAAAAGCATTTTTTGGAAATGGGTTGTTTCACTAAAAAATGCATATCTCCTAGAATTTGCACTCCATTTGCAAAAATATGGCCTTAACTTGTTAACAACAAAAGGGCCTTTAGATCTGAAAGCTCAATATAATTATTACATTTTTATTTGTATTTTTTTTAATTAAATGAAAACTAGCTATAACAAAAAAACGCCAGATATGAAACTTTTTTTTGAACTTTCACAGGTTGTACCTCCATTAATTGCGACCCGATCACAACGAGTAATAGCTTTTCGGAAAGGTGCATCTATTGCCTTTTAAATAGTGTAAGTTACAGAAAGTAAGTTATAAAACAAGTGCCGAAAATCTGGATTTTTGCGAATATCTTCAGAACGGTTCTTTGGGAATTTTTTTAATTTGTTCAGCGTGATCAGCAACTCAAAACTAATCAAAAAAAGTTGGTCTCAATGTTTATCTTTTTTTGCTGTAAACTAGTGTAATCGCACATAAATATTTTTTTTTTTTTTTTTTAGAGAAAACATAAAATTTTAATTAGACGTTGATCAACCAAATAAATGGTTATAAAACGCATAATTTAGAACAAAGAAACAAATAACCGGAAACATAACATGAGTGTGGAAATAACAAGTTTTATGACATTGACAATTCTACATTATTGTCTCAGGACGCGGGTCTGATGCCGTCCTCTAGCCCAGAGATCGCCAGGGTGTCGACGCTTCAGTCTTCTTCTGGTTGATGGATTCGCCAGGGATGCAGCTAGGTGGTTGGAGTGAGCCAGTAGTCGGTCGTTGTAGCGACTTGAGTGCATGTTAATTTGCTCTCTCACTGAGGGAATGTGCAGGTCACTGGCTAGGACATCATTTCTCACATACCACGGTGCATTCGCTATGGTGCGCAGGGCCTTGTTTTGCAGTCTTTGAATCCGCATGATATTGGAATCCGAAGCAGTGCCCCATATTTGGATGCAGTAGGTTAACGAAGGAACTACAATTGACCTGTACAGTAAAACCTTGTTGCTAAGGCTGAGTGCACTTCTTCCTCTAAGCATCCAGTTCAGCTTTCGAAGTTTGGCACGACAAGTGACCTCGACTTTCGTTATGTGCTGCCTCCACGTAAGACGCTTGTCCAAAATCAATCCCAAGTACTGGGCCTGAGGGGTTTGCGGGATATCTGAATCTTGAAATTTAACCCTGGGAAGGATTTGACTTCTAAGCGAGAAGTTGCAGTGCTGGGACTTGCTTCCGTTTATACCAATATTCCATCTGGTCGTCCATTTGCTGTATAGATCAAGGAAGTTTTGTGTCATTCGGGACGCTTCGATGCGACATGCCGAGTTGGAGATAAAGGCAGTATCGTCCGCATACGTCGCCAAGAGAGTACCCGGTTCTCGAGGATTTGGCAGATCAGCGGTGTAGAGGGTATACAGGACAGGTCCAAGTACACTACCCTGAGGGACACCAGCTCGGATGCTTCTGATTGTTGACCTTTCGCCTCTGACTTCAACCATGAAGGTTCGATCTTTAAGGTACGATTTTAACAGCAGATATTGGCCAGTTGGCAAGAGAGTTTTTAGTTTGAAGAGCAAGCCATCGTGCCATACTCGATCAAAAGCTTCCTTGACGTCAAGAAAGATTGCCGAACTGTACTGCCTGTTTTCGAAAGCTTCAATGATGTGCTGCGTTACTCGATGAGCTTGTTCGGGGGTACCGTGGTGCCTTTGAAAGCCAAACTGGTGGTCTGGAATGGCATCCTGAACGCTTCTTACTGCCATCATTCTGCTAAAAAATATTCTTTCGAATATTTTAGAGAATGTGGTTAGCAGACTTATTGGTCTGTAGGACGCAACAAGGTTCTCCGGTTTACCTGGCTTGGGTATCATTGATATCACAGCACACTTCCATTGGGTGGGGAAGTGGTGGATACGTAACACGGAGTTAAAGAGGAGAACTATGAACAGGATGCCTTTCTTGGGTAACGCCTTAGCAATCCTGCTGTCTATTCCGTCGAACCCTGGAGCTTTACTGCGATGTAGCTTGCGTATTTCAAGACAAACCTCTTCCGGGCTGACATGACGGATTGTTTCGATAGCTGGGGACGGAGCATTTAGGAATGACATAGTGTTTTCGACGTCTTCAGACCAAGCTAGGCTGAAAGGCTGAAAGCGCATCTCTAGCTCATCAGCAAACGCCATCGAAATTTCCGAGTCTGATCTGCACCATGTGTTGTCAGCACGCTTTATTGAAATTCGTCGAGGGGGTTGTCTTTTTATATTCCTTGTTGCTCTCCAGAGGTTGAATCCATGTGATTTTGTGGGATCAGCATTGCGCAGCAATTCGGCAAAGTATTCACACTTTGTTTTGTGCAGGAGCTTTTTTAGATCGTCCTCAGCTCGACGGTATTCTCGTTTGTCAGCAGGATCCCGTGTACGCATAAATCTTCGACGCAGTGCCCTTTTCAACCTCACCAGATCCAGGACCTCAGGTTTTAAAAGTGCCTGAGGTGGTTCTGATGGATTGATTGGGCTGTGACCGCAGGTAGATGATTCAGCAGCAATGTGAATATTTCGCACAAACATCTCAGTTGCATCGTCAATGGCCTCAGGAGTGTTAAGGTGCATGTTGAGGTTGACCAAGCCGTTAATCGCTTCCTGGAATCGCGGTATACTCGCATTCTGGGGCAAGATGCAAGTCCTCCGGTAGAGCTTACATGCAGCAATTCTGTACTGAATTATAAGAGGGATGTGATCCGAACTCAGGCCAAAGCTTTCCGAAATGTTTAGGCACTCGGAGCAAATTCCTTTGAAGATGGCGAAGTCTATTGCTGATGGTGTGCGTTGACTGTAAGGGTAATGTGTTGGTCCTCCAGTGGCAAGGATCTGCATATTAGACGAGTATATGAGATCTGCTAGAGCTCTGCCCCTATTAGTAGAGTTTCGAGATCCTCAGAGACGATGGTGTGCATTCCATTTGCAAATTTGGGCCTAGCTTGTCAAATAGCTGCTCATAGTCTTCAGAAGATAGTTGGGAGTTTGGTGGACAGAATATAGACGCAATGACAATTTCCCCTTGGTCAGTTTTGACTTTGACTGCAACGCATTGAGCTGTTTGATATTCCACACTTAGGAATTGATAATATTGCAGGCATGACTTAATGATAATGGCAGAGCCTCCGCGATGGCGATCCGCAGGATGATTATCCCCGCAGCTGGTAGTAAGATCTGGAGCAGAAATGTGTTTCGCTGACCAACATAACATCGATTTGATGTTGCTTCACAAAAAGCTCCATCTCGAGTGTCTTGCTGGCCAAACCGTCGGCGTTCCACACACCGATTTTGAGTCCAATTTGACTCATGGTTGGACTGTAAGACCAGTAAGGAGTCCAGAGATAACTGCAAGGATATATAAACATCGGCTTGCCGAGCAAGCGAGCGAGAGAGAGAGAAGTAACGGCACTCTATAAATAGAATGAATACGTGTGTGTCGCGTTTGACAAAAATGACGCTGCCTTCGTACATTTTCTTGCTCCTCGTTACACCTCTTAGTGTTTATATTCTCTTTTGTCAAACGTTGTCGAAAGAGGCTGTGTAGCTGAAAAATAACTTCCTCGGCAGTGCTGTTGAGACCACCTATGTATATAGTTTCACCATGGTCGAGCTACTCGATTACAGCGTTCTAATTTGTTGAATTCTAAACACAATATAATGTCCACAATCGCTTACAACGCTAAGGTCTGTCTAGCGCTCTTATTTATAAAGATTTTGTATCATAATCAGTATCCAATTAATAAGTTTTTCCAAGTTTTGAACAATTCCCTGCAGGAAACGGTACCAGTTAAAGTACTACTTGGGTAGGACAGTTCAAGTTATGTCCATTCCCTTGTAACGAACTGGTCCATTTTTCATAGGCTTGTCATCGAAAACAACTAGTTCATTTGTTTCTAGTTTTGCACTAGTGGCTGTTAACAAATTAAAACTAAAAAAAATATTTTTTCGAAAAATCTAAAAACTGGTCTATTAACTATTAAATTATTGGATTTCACTTGTACTTGAAGATATTTAATTTGACGCTCTCCTAATTGGTAGCTAATTGAAAGGCGCGGAATTCTGGTTATTTTATTGACGCAAGACACACTAACTGATTGAGCCATACACGCATCACATTTTGTAATGCACTGGCAAGGTTTATAAATTTTAGAGTGATATATTTTTAAAACAGTGATTTTTCACATATATTTTTCCCACGAAAGATTAAACTAAGTTTAAAAAAAACTAAAACATCACCTAGCAAACAAAAAAATATTTTTTATAGACTGCGTATTGAACCGAGGACCTCGTCTGTTTGATTTGTCTGGTGTTAAATTTCGCAAGACATTTACACTCTGGGCTATATTTTTGGATCATAAGTAGTTCAATTGCAACTAGTTGAATTCCAGTTGCCTTTTAACTATACTTAAGCATGTATTTTTTCTACCAATTAAATGTTTTAAGGGTTTTTCTTGTCAAAAAGGTGCCAGTCCGAAACATTTGGTTTTTTTTTTACTAGTTTTGTACTATTTATTTTTTTGAAAAGTACAAATTTTCTAAGCCCTGTGTGGTCCAAATTCCGGTAGCCTTTGTACTAGTTGTACAACTAGGCTACCTACAAGAACATGCTCAGCAAATGAGAAATAGCCAGGAAGCTCGATATTAATCAAATTTTCATCTGGAATTATTTTATATTTACTTTAAAGCCCTCACTGCAGCTTGTTTGATCCTGACGGAGTTCCGAGGACCTTACCAACACCTAAAATCTACGCGATACGGTTTGGGCATGTATGAATCGCTTTTAGAAACGTGTACCTTTAACAATTGGTTCAAAAATGTAAAAAACTTGGCCAAAAAGGTAGGTTTGTCCAAGACTTTGACCCAATTCATTAACGCAGTATTCTGGCTTCCGGGACTATCTAAAATTCCCCTTTCTGGTGAATTTATATAGCCAATCCCATAACTTTAATTTCTAGAAGAAATTGTGAGTTTTCAAGGACTACGCTATTTTAAAAGGATACTATTTTAGTTAAAAACACGTTACAGCTTCTTTATGTTGTAATTCATCAAAATAACCAAGGAAATTAGTTTTTCCGATGGAAACACATTGTGAAAGTGTTCTTAAACAAGACAAAAACCTTTAAAACTTTTACATTTAAGTTTCAACATTAAATTTAATGATTAAGCTGCTTGAACGAAATAAGCTGAGACATACAAATAGCCAATCATTATTTTTTGTCTTTTTTTATTAGGGTTTTTTAACGGAGGTAAAAACAAAAGAGAACGCTATAGTTGCGCTGTTGTTGCTTGATGCAAAGTTGCTACAGTAAAGTAGCTTTCTTAATAGAGCAACTTTTTCGAAAAAGTGTCAAAAATGCCATCTTGTGATCGCTACAACCCCGATAGAACTCAAAAACTGTTCAAATTAACTTCTTATTTTGTCGTTGTAAACAGGAAAAGCCAACAAGTTCGATGAAAATTTGACCTTCGGATCAGGGATGGCCCACTTGGGAGATTTTGACTCATTACACTCATAGAAATTTTCCGGTAAAATCGCCCTAAAAACATGGAAAATCGCCCTAAAACGGGGGTCAATGGCGACTAGGCAATGAAATAAGGGCAAATTACTCTAATAATACGGGTGAATTAGTCATACATTTAGCGCGATTTTTCTTAGATCTAGGGCTATTTTTGAAGGTAATTGCCCTGAAAATAAGAAATGAGACCTTTAAACTAAAGGCAGCTTTTCATAAATCTAGGTCGTTTTTCTGGATTTAAAGGCAAATATCTTATATCACATCTTATTTTCTTGAGGTCTAAGTTATATTTTGAACGAAAACTTGTATAATTTTTGCTGATGGGTGGGATATTTTCGGCCGTTTCTTCACATGCCTAACATAATTTAGTCTTTAAACTCAGAATATCCATACGTATTTAAGGTTTAAAGACTACTTTAAATTTAACATGCGGGCGAAAAAATATCAATAGTAACAAAAACTCAAAAAAAAAAAATAGTTTACTCACACAGGGATCGAACCCACGACCTGTATTTTCAAACAGTAAGTAAAGCTGAAAGTGCGAGTGCTTAGACCGCTGGGCTACCCATTTTCAAACTTTTGGTGCGATTATTAGGGCGATTCGCCTTAGAATTTCTAACGAGGGAGATGGATATATTAAAACTTTGATCGGTCATAACTTTTTAACGAATGGTCCGATTAAAAAAACTTATACATTTCGATAGGTTTTGATAATCACAATAAAACTGCATTTTTACATTTCCAAAATCTTTAAAGGTGTGGGCGCCGACACCTTTCAAAAAATGAGGGGGCGGTTAGAGGGGGCGTGGCACCTTTTTGAAATAAACTTGCGCTGCGTAGGAACTCCAAGAATATGCATGCAAAATGCCAATCCTCTAGCTTTTATAGTTTCCGAGATCTCAGCGTTCATACAGACGGACAGACAGACGGACAGACGGACATGGCTAGTTCGACTGGCTAGTGGTCCTGATCAAGAATATATATAGCTTTATAGGGTCCTTCTCCCTGTTACATATCCTGTTTTACTCTACTAGTAACGGGTATAAAAACAATAAAATACGCCATGAAGGCGACCGTTGTTATACCCTTGCAGAGGTTATTATGATTTCAGTCAGAAGTTTGCAACGCAGTGAAGGAGACGATTTCGACCCTACAAAGTATATATATTACTAGCAATAACCGAAGCGACGTTGTCCGCTACTATTAGCAAAGCATTTCTTGCTCTAGATAGAAACCTGATTTTATCATATTTCAGAATATTAATTACCATCCGAGTAAAATCACGCCTAGCCTTAGCTAAGCACCACAGTAAACCCGCCTAATATTTTACCATAACAACTAACTATAACTTGCCTTTCCTTTACACCGCCTTAACCCCACCTGTCTTTCACCCCAGGCACACTTTTTAGCACTCTAATGTTGTTTTCACTATTTCCTCGCGGTGGTTGTAACCCATCCATATTCAGCCTTCTCAACGAAAACCATAATTTTAACCACCTTTCTCCACCATAACACCAATTACCCTAAAAATACGGGTGAATTAGTCATACATTTAGGGCGATTTTTCTTGAATCCAGGGCGATATTTCTGTTTTTAATGGTAATTGCCCTGAAAATAAGGAATGAGACCTTTAAACTAAAGGCAGTTTTTCATAAATTTAGGACGTTTTTCTGGATTTAATGGCGAATATTCTTTGAAATAAGAAAAATACCTCTAAACTCAAGGCAGTTTTTCATAAATCTAGGGTGTTTTTTCTTATATTTAGGTTTTTTTTTGTTTTTAAAGGCAAATCGCCCTAAAAATCAAACCATTTAAAAAAATATTTTTTTCCCATATGGGAGAGATCTTTTATGCCTGGGATAGACTTTATACTAAGCCGCGTATGTTCTAGGAACTGCACTTGCTTCAACACACACACACAACTACGCCGTTTCAGATCATTTAAATGTAATTGTTGTTGCCATATATGGGAAGGATGCGGTTGGAAGGCTTACCTATGCAACCCCGCCGTTTATAACTGAAAAATCATCTTTGTAATCGAATTAATGAGTTATATATAAGGAGAAAAAACCACTTACATAAGAAAAACTTTCGGTCTGGTCACTACTAGGGATCGAACCCACGGCCTCTCGGGTTAGAGTCTAACGCTCTACCGCTGCACCACAGTCCCGTCGCGCTAAGCGACGTTTAAACACTGTACACATCTTATTTTCTTGACGCTTAAGTTATATTTTGATTAAAGGCAACGAAAATTTGTATTCTTTTTGCTGATGTCTGTAATATTGTGTGCCGTTTCTTCGCATGCTTAACATATACTATTACTGTGTTTATACGATGCCGAATTCACGCTATTATTTCACGCTTTCGGCCGATTCGTCTGTATAAACGCCATTTCGTGAATTCGGCAACACACGAAAGTTGACTATGATTTCAGCCTCAAAGCGTGATTTGGCGATAAGCAGCTCTGGTAACTCTGTTAAAAATTATCAACGTTGCCAGATCGCTATAAATTTAAAGCCCTTCGTAGGCTATTTCTCCACTCAGAGCTATTAAAGGTTAAAAATGATCACTTATTTTTACCGGTACGTTGATCAGCTGAGAGTGAACAAAAGCATGAATTCTCTGCTGTCGTATAAACAGGGGTTATTTCTATTTCGTGCTTTCAAGAAATCGTGATTGCTATCGTATAAACATAGTATATGTTTATACGATGAGATTCACGATTTCATGAAAGCGCGATCTAGAAATAACCCCTGTTTATACGACACATCCAAAATGTATGCTTTTCTTCACTCTCAGCTGATAGGAATGCCGGACCGGTAAAAATGGGTGATACTTTTCAATTTTTAATACCGCTGAGTGGAAAATAGCCTATAAAGGGCTTTTAATTTCTAGCGATCTGGCAACGCTGATAATTTGTAACAGAGTTACCAGAGCTGGGCACCACCAATTCATGCTTTGAGGCTGAAATCATAGTCAACTTTCGTGTGTTGCCGAACTCACGAAATGGAATGGAATGGAAGCGTGAAATGATTGCGTGAATTCGGCATCGTATAAACACAGTAATAAATTAGTCTTTAAACTCAGAATTTTCATACGTATTTAAGGTTTAAAGACTACTTTAAATTTAACATGCAGACGAAAAAACATTAACAGTAACAAAAAAACTAAAAAAAAAACTCGTAGCCATTCGGGATGATTTGATGCCAACAATAAATCGTCTACGTAAATCGTAACCAGCCAAACTTTTCATTTTTTTCGTTTTCAAACAAGCAAACATCTTGAAGTTTAATTTCCTTTAACTTATCTGTTAGCTTGCAATCCCGATTCGCGGAGTTCGTTCGAATCCTTAGTAGTTATAACATGCGGGTTTGTAAAATTTACATATTAATGGCCCCCGCCCCCTGGTTTTGGTAAAATTTACATATTAATGGACCCCTCCCCCTCATTAATGTATGCGGGTTCTCGGACAATTAGTATAATCCATAAATTACCTGATTTTAATGGGTTTAGATGTCACGATCATGTCTATAATCCATAAATTACACTATGCAACATAAAAAATTTACCCGATGGATGCTATATTTTTGGATTCGTTACGAATTTCCAAGTTAAACTGCGTTTTCCAAAAAGTTCCCCGACGCAAGGATTCTTAGCAAAAGGACCTCAAAGTTCACGGTTTGATTCGATGTTAAAGTTTTTTAAAAGATACACTCTTTATCTTTCAAACCCCATAGAACAATTTTAGGATTTTTTTTAAAAAATTAATTTATGCGACATAGCCATAAACAAAGGACGATTACTCCCTGAGGACTTTTAGCAATTTGCCAAAAGTATACTCTATAAAATAGATGTCAAATCAACAGAATCTACAGAAAATGTAATTTTTTAAAACATTTATTTACAACAGAAATGCCTTTCGGCGCTCTCCCGTGCTCGTATTGCTCTTCTTAAAATCGTTTTCTTTACTATGAAGCAATATAGATAATTTTTTATTCGAAACCGCGTGTATTCCGGCGTACAGAACTTTTTTAGTTTTAAATTCTCTTAAAAAATACTTAATTTTAAATTAAAAAATTTTTAAAAATAAATTTCTGAAATTTATTAAGATGTACCACAAAGTTGCTACCAAATAATAAAACACCTCAAACGAGTCTTAAGTGCTGCATAAATTTTAAATCAGAGCTTAATTCTAAAAATAGGGGCATAATTTTGTCAATGTCTTGAATTTAATACACTTAACATTGATTTTTAAAGAAAATTGTAACTTTTCGTTCTCAAAAGAAAGCACGACAAAATTCTGGTAAATTCAAAATAATAATGAAATTTATTAATTTATTAATTCAATTGGAAATGAATTAGAAAATGATTCATATGGAATTAAATTAAATAAATCAGAAATTTATGTTAATAAGTTTACTTTATTTTATATTCAGTATCCCTTTATTTGTTTCTTCCAGGCACATATTAAAATCGTTTGTGGGCGATTGTGGTCGTTAGAAGGGGCGTGGCGCTCGGCTGAAATAAGCTTGCGCTGCGTAGGAAGCCCAAGAATATGTGTGGGTAATCCCAACTTTCTAGCTTCTGTACACTCAGAAAATTATTTTTCTTAAATATAGAAAAACAAAATTTTTCTGTTCTTTAGAAAAATATGTCTATAAAGAGAAAATATTTTCTAAACTTTAGAAAAATTCTCCATTAAACGATTTTTTTTAGAATTCTTTTTCTAAAATGTAGAAATTTAGAAAAATACATTTTTTTCTAAATATAAGGTTTTTTTTTCTAGTCTTCCTTTCTATATCGCCATTGATTTTAGAAAAAAAAAAGTCTACATTTTTCTGAAAATAAAGAAAAATCGCCATTAACATTAGACAAATTTTCACATAGTAGAAATATATTTTTCTAAAAAACAGAAAAAAATGTTTGTACATTTTTCAAACGTTTAGAAATTTTTTTTCTAAAAATAAGAAAATGTCAACTAATTCGTACTGTTTCCCTTCTTATTCACTTTTTAGAAAATGTTCTTTAATAATAAGAAAAAATTGCCTTTAATCGAAGAAAATTTTCTTTAGTGGTAGCCTAGGGGTTGAACGCGTGCGTGCATGAATATGTTATACAAGCTTATAATCGCAAGTGTGAGTTTATCCGACATCGAGGCGAAAATGTATTGGTGTCTTTTTTTTTTAATGCGTTATATTTACATATTAATAAAAAAATGCAATTTTTTTTTTTTACTTTTGTATAATTATATTTTGATAAAAATGATGTTTAAGTTATTCAGATTTGAAACAATCATTTACGCCTACTATCATCGCGGATCCACGGGGGTGATACGGGTGATAATTGGTATTCAAAAAGTATGCAACAAAAAATTTGTTTTAATATCACCCCCCACAACAAAATCCTAGATCCGCCACTGGCTACTATTGTACCATAATAAAATATATATTTGTTTTAAATATTAATGTTAATCAATAATTATTAACAAACACAATAAAATAAACAACTAGTGGGGAATAACGAGAAAAGAGTCAGATCAATTTGACTAAAAGTAAGAGAACAAAATGTGAATAGACTTTGAACAGCGCCTCACGTGATGCTTCCGTGGCGCAGCTGGTAGAGTGCTTGACTGCAAACTGTGAGGCAAGCGGTTCGATTCCCGCGTGAGGCGACCAAGATGTTTTTCCCAAAATAGTAAGTTATTGGGTTTTTATATGTATAATTTGTAAGTTGTATACTCATTTCAGTTATAATTACAGGTCCAATTTGAAACTTAAAGTGCATGTACATAATAAACATATACATCACACCCACCCATGTGCGTAATTAAAGGAAATTAAAATAAGATGACAAACAAGAACGAAAACAACAACAACACAATGGGGACGTGAAGTCACAGAAACAACCGGCATAACTCGTTCCGATTGCCAAAGCATAATTTTTGTATTTTCTAGAAAAATATTTTTCTATATTTAAAAAAACAGTATTTCTATTTCTTAGAAAACCTTTATTTCTAAATTGGAAGACATAACTTTTTTACTTTCTAGTAAAAAATTTCTAAATTGCTGATTTTTTTTTCTTATTTTTTAGAAAAAAACGCCATTGTTATTAAGAACATATTTTCTTTAATATAGACAAATTCGACAGTAAAGCAAATTCATAGGCGATTTTCTAAAACCAAGGGCGATTTAGTCGTTTTTTTTTTGAGTGTATAGCTACCATAGGAAACATCAAAAAATTAATGCCAAAGTAATACGAAATAAACACGCTCAATAAACGGTTCTTGTTTTCATGTTTGTTGGATCAAAAAAAAAGATAAAAATCCCGAAATCTGCGTGTTATCGCTTTAGTAAAAACCTGATGTTATTTTGGATTTTCCGCCAAGATAGCGGGTTATTCCAAAAGTGGTAAAACAAAAGTTTTTTATCTTAAGCTTTTATATACACCAATAAAGTCCCCAAGACCCTGGGATAACTAACATGCAGAGCGATTTTCGTTTTGGGAAGTCCTCCAAAATCTATTTTCTGGAGCATCGGATCCTAACAAATGAGGTGTCATTTGACGCGTAGTTTTAGCAAGAATACAAATATGCTAATAGCCATCCACAGTAATTATATATTTGTCAATATCTATCGGAATGCTAAAAATGGTTTAAATTGGACTAACTGAGTAACGGTTATATTATAGTCGAGAAACTTGAATTAACACATGTTATTAAAAGGATCGATCTGTTAGTGGGGTTGGGAAATTATTCGAATGTAGATAAGGTTGGGTAATAAGGATGTTCAGGACGGGAAACCGGAAAACTGTTGCATGAGAGACATTACTGAAGAACGTAAGATTCAAAAGTCTCTACCGAATTTTTTTCGTGTGCATATGTGTAGGTGGCACGTGCCATCGGTAAAGGATACTGAGTGCACATTGCCAGACTTCCTTGAGTGTGACTGTTGTTACAGCTGGGTGACTAAATTACACCGCATCAGACACTTGAAGGAACTATACTCCGGAGCATAAAGGTCTGAAAAGAGTGCACTATGATTACTGCGAATTACCTTGCAAACTTAAAGATGCCCGTCGCGCGGCGTAATGCTAATTAATGCTAAAATGTTTTTTTATTGCAAAGGCTAACCGCGGGCTATGGCCACAGAAAAAAGCAGACAAACAGGACAGCCAACAGATACAAGGCCAACTTAAGGACCAACTTTAAGCTACAAATTTGGTTTGACTCTTGCTTATTCTGGGACACTGAACGAGGGCAGAAGGATGGATGATGGACCACAACTGTTCGTGGGATGCAAAGCGAGATAATTGACCCGCGAGCGAGCAAGGGGATCTCATTTTCAGGTTGGGCTCCTGTGTATGTAAGCCCTGCCAACTGTGCAACAACTTTTGCTTTGATAAAGGACCTTGGCGTCGAGTCAAGTGAAGTCCTTTAAGCGGCAACCGGACGTCTTCCAGTTACATTGCACAAAAACCATCAAAAGTAACACAGTCTACGCATAAAGCTGAACCCGCATACCAAGCAGACTTTAAATCCTACTTACCTACAAATAATTTAAAAAATTGGATTGTAAAAATGCTTTTAAAATATAATATTCATAATCTTAAGGCATACCCGCAAATTTTTTAGTTCATATTTAGCCTGCTTCACCAAGTCCCCAATTTTTCCCATTTCTCTTTGTTCATTACACCATAGGGTAAATGACCACATTATCTGGCATCTAGACATTTTTTAAGTGTTCCAATCAGAAAACAAGTATTGTAGAATTAATTTAATTTAATTTATTATTATTATTATCTTAGCACAGCAAGTTTGCACTTATATTTGTAGCACTAGTCACATTGAATTCGAAAAGCAAGCTTATTTGAACAAAAAAGATTTAAAACTATTACTTATTACGAACAATTTTGAATTCGACATATGTATCTTTTATTTTAATATATTATTAATAGCTATACCCGGAGTGACTTCGTTCGCTTAAAATTAGTTTGGAAACGGCTGACCAGATTTTCTTATATACAAGGAAATTGGCGCGTTTTTTTTTACTTTTAAATCTTTGCGTAAACCAAATTTTTATAAGATCCTTCAGGAGCGAGAATCATAAGGCTACTGGCCGACCTAACTCTAGAGCATGTGACATAAAATTGTCTATGAGAGAAGCAATTTTCTCTAAAATCTAGTCCAGCCAGCTTTACAGCCTGCCCCTGCGATTTATTTATAGTTATTGCAAAGCAAACTTTTAGAGGGAATTGTAGCCTCTTAAACTGAACGGCACACCGGAGCTTATCCATGCGATCCGGTTTCCCCTTCGCCGATCCCGTAAATACACTCAGAAAATTATTTTTCTTAAATATAGAAAAACAAAATTTTTCTGTGCTTTAGAAAAAAATTTCTATAAAGAGAAAATAATTTCTAAGCTTTAGAAAAATTCTCCATTAAACGATTTTTTGTAGAATTTTTTTTCTAAAATGTAGAAAAATACATTTTTTTCTAAAATATAAGGTTTTTTTTCGAATTCCTCCTTTCTATATTTGAGGGTTAAAATCGCCATTGATTAGAAAAAAAAGACTACATTTTTCTAAAAATAAAAAAAATCGCCTTTAACATTAGAAAAATATCTTACATAGTAGAAATATTTTTCTTAAAAAAACAGAAAAAAATGTTTGAAAATTTTTCTAACGTTTAGAAATTTTTTTTTCTAAAAATAAGAAAATGTCAACTCATTTGTACCGTTTCCCTTCTTATTCAGTTTTTAGAAAATTTTCTTTAAAAATAAGAAAAAATTGCCTTTAATCGAAGAAAATTTTCTTTAGTGGTAGCCTAGGGGTCTAACGCGTGCGTGCATGAATATGTTATACAAGCTTAGAATCGCAAGTGTGAGTTCAATCCCACATCGAGGCGAAAATGTATTGGTGTCTTTTTTTTTAATGCGTTATATTTACATATTAATAAAAAAATGCATTTTTTTTTTTTTTTTACTTTTGTATAATTATATTTTGATAAAAATGATGTTTAAGTTATTCAAATTTGAAACAATCATTTACGCCTACTATCATGCGCGGATCCACGGGGGGTGATACGGGTGATAATTGGTATTCAAAAAGTATGCAACAAAAAATTTGTTTTAATATCACCCCCCACAACAAAATCCTAGATCCGCCACTGGCTACTATTGTACCATAATAAAATATATATTTGTTTATAAATATTAATGTTAATCAATAATTATTAACAAACACAATAAAATAAACAACTAGTGGGGAATAACGAGAAAAGAGTCAGATCAATTTGACTAAAAGTAAGAGAACAAAATGTGAATAGACTTTGTGCTGGGCCTCACGTGATGCTTCCGTGGCCCAGCTGGTAGAGCGCTTGACTGCAAACTGTGCGGCAAGCGGTTCGATTCCCGCGTGAGGCGACCAAGATGTTTTTCCCAAAATAGTAAATTATTGTGTTTTTATATGTATAATTTGTAAGTTGTATACTCATTTCAGTTATAATTACAGGTCCAATTTGAGACTTAAAGTGCATGTACATAATAAACATATACATCACCACCCACCCATTTGCTCAATTAAAGTAAATTAAAATAAGATGACAAACAAGAACGAAAAACAACAACAACACAAGGGGGACGTAAAGTCACAGAAACAACCGGCATAGTTCGTTCCGATTGCCAAAGCAAGATTTTTGTATTTTCTAGAAAAATATTTTTCTATATCTGAAAAAACAGTATTTCTATTTCTTAGAAAACCTTTATTTCTAAATTGCAGAGCATAACTTTTTTACTTTCTAGTAAAAAATTTCTAAATTGCAGATTTTTTTTTCTTTATTTTTTATTTTTTCTAAAACCAAGGGCGATTTTAGTCGTTTTTTTTTTGAGTTTACTGTTGCTTTGAATATGAAGACCTTTTATCTGCAATCGTGTCCCATTGCATAACTTTCGCAATAACTTTACAGGTGCTCCATTCCTAAGAGACAGATTATGCTTCGGAAATGATGGTTTGATGATGGTTTGCTCGTTGATTTTTCGCTGTCAAAATGACGCGCTCAGATAGCTTTTACTTGATACTAGCTATACCCGGAGCGACTTAATAACTCCAAACAGATGCCTAGGACGAGAAATTCCAGAGAAATTGTCGCGTTTTTTCAATACGATTACTCTAATTTATAGCATGTGACATAAAATTGTCTATGAGAATTTTCTAGTCCAGCGCGCATCAAAGTCTGCCCGCTGCAATTTGTACGTGCAATGCAAATTTTAAGAGGGAACTGTAGCCTCTTAAACCGAATCGGCACACCGGAAGGTATTAATGGTTGGTATTATTGTTGCTTGGATTATGAAGTCCTTTTATCTGCAATCGAGTCCAATTGCATAACTTTGTGGGACCTACATTTCGCAATAACATTTACGGTGCTCCAATCTTAAGAGACAGATAATGCTGCGGAATCCCTGCTACGCAGTTCAAAGAGTTTAAAAATTCAACAATTCAACTTGCGATCTCATCCTTGTAGGGAATCAATCAAAATTAAAACAAGAGAGAACGCTATAGTCGGGTGACCCGACTATCAGATACCCGTTAGATATATAAAATCTTTGATCGGGCATAACTTTTTAACGAATGGTCCGATTTGAAAAATTTCTTCTACATTTCGATAGGTATTGATAGTCACAATAAAACTGCATTTTTAGTTTTCCAAAATCTTTAATGGTGTGGGCGCCAGACACCTTTCAAAAAATGGTGTAGGGCGATTGAGGGCGTTAGAGGGGGCGTGGCACCATTTTGAAATAAACTTGCGCTGCGTAGGAACTCCAAGAATATGCATGCAAAATGCCAATCCTCTAGCTTTTTTAGTTTCCGAGATCTCAGCGTTCATACGGACGGACAGACGGACAGACGGACATGGCTAGTTCGACTCGGCTAGTGATCCTGATCAAGAATATATATACTTTATAGGGTCGGAAAAGCTTCCTTCTCCCTGTTACATATTTTTGCACGAATACAATATACCCTTTTACTCTACGGGTAACGGGTATAAACATATAATAAATGAACGTGATCCATGTGAAAGTAGCGAATCTTTGTACTTGCTTTCAGTTACAATGTTATTAATGCAATTTTATTGAGCGCACAAAAGTATTTGTTTGTAAATTAGAATTTGTTTTTTCAAATTTATAGTTTTGAATGAAATGAAAACTTTTGTACAAACACGCAAAGATTGGCATTCCATACAAAAGTACCGAAGAAACTTATTTTTCCAGGTTCCGCATATGATCGATAATTATTAGTTTTAAACTTTACAAATAACTTAGAAAGATTTTGCATTGACTGAAAGGAAGGTAATCATTTTATTTGTATTTAAAGACATCATCTACTTTCAAATAGAAACACACACACAATACAAATCAAACATATCCAAATATACATACCTACATACATACATATCTGAAGAAATAACGTATTTGATCAATACGGACGGCAGTCCATGTAGTGACGAAGCGCACAAGGAGAGTGTGAGAAGGAGACTAATATATATTAAATAAAAACACCTCTTAACGAGGTAAAAAACTAGTGACGATCGCACCTTTAACATACAAAAGTTCTGATATGAACATTTGTGACGAAAAATTATTACACTCGTCATTAAATACACTTTCTAAAATGTTCGCATTCGGCCCGCCCTAGCAAACTATTCGTCTTTTTCGTCTTTACTCTTCACAGGCATTTTCAATTGCAGCGTGCCGATGTTGAAGCTGTTTGGGGCCACTAGGGGAGCATGGGGGTTACCGTGAGCGCCTAGAACACCAATGGAATACTCTGCAAAAATTTGGCTGCTCTAGCTTTTACGGATTGGGCTATGGGCGTATCCCCTTAAAAATCGTTGTTATACCATTCTAGTTAGATAGAAATTTTGTGCGTCCTTGGTTTTATTAAATCACGTATTGAATTTGCTATTACTAAGCAATTTTTCTGTCACATATTTAAAGAAAATAGGTTCTTAATAACAATGGCGTTTTTTTCTTTAAAAAAATAAGAAAAAACAAGAGAGAACGCTATAGTCGAGTACTTCGACTATTAGATCTTCCGTTACTCAGCTAAAGGGAGTGGGAGAGAGATTAAAGATGTGTTCCACCGTCAAAGCTACTAGCGCCATCTAGTGGTTGTTTCATTTTTTGCTCATAACTTTTTAATGGATTGTCCGATTTTGAAAAATTTCTTCTACAATTCGATAGATATTGATAATCACAATAATTTTCCAAAATATTTAAAGGTGTGAGCGCCAGACACCTTTCAAAAAATGGTTTAGGGCGATTGAGGGTGTTAGAGGGGCGTGGCACCTATTTGAAATAAACTTGCGCTGCGTGGGAACTCCAAGAATATAAATGCAAAATGCCAATCCTCTAGCTTTTATAGTTTCCCGAGATCTCAGCGTTCATACGGACGGACAGACAGACAGACGGACAGACGGACAGACGGACAAACGGACATGGCTAGTTCGACTCGGCTAGTGATCCTAATCAAGATTATATATACTTTATAGGGTCGTTTACTCTACGAGTAACGGGTATAAAAATCTGCAATTTAGAAATTTTTTACTAGAAAGTAAAAAAGTTATGTCTTTCCAATTTAGAAATAAAGGTTTTCTAAGAAATAGAAATACTGTTTTTTTAAATATAGACAAATATTTTTCTAGAAAATACAAAAATGCAATTTTGAAATTTTTGACTAGAAAATAAAAAAGGTATGTCTTCCAATTTAGAAATAAAGGTTTTCCAAGAAATAGAAATACTGTTTTTTTAAATATAGACAAATATTTTTCTAGAAAATACAAAAATTTTGCTTTGGCACTCGGAACGAACTATGCCGGTTGTTTCTGTGACTTCACGTCCCCCTTGTGTTGTTGTTGTTTTTCGTTCTTGTTTGTCATCTTATTTTAATTTACTTTAATTGAGCACATGGGTGGGTGATGTATATGTTTATTATGTACATGCACTTTAAGTTTCAAATTGGACCTGTAATTATAACTGAAATGAGTATACAAATTACAAATTATACATATAAAAACCCAATAACTTATTATTTTGAGAAAAACATCTTAGTCGCCTCACGCGGGAATCGAACCGATTGCCTTACAGTTTGCAGTCAAGCACTCTACCAGCTGCGCCACGGAAGCATCACGTGAGGCGCTGTACGAAGTCTATTCACATTTTTTTGTTGTGGGGGGTGATATTAAAACAAATTTTTTGTTGCATACTTTTTGAATACCAATTTCCTTTCAATTTTCACCCGAGTGGGGGTGATATATCACCCGTATTACCTCCCGTGGATCCGCGCATGATAGTAGCCGTAAATGATTGTTTCAAATTTAAATAATCTTTTTTTATCAAAATATAATTATTTTTATCAAAATATAATTATTTAAAAATAAAAAATAAAAAAAAGTAAAAAAAAAAAAATTAAATTTTTTTTGCCTGTAAATATTACGCATTACAAAAAAAAACACCAATACATTTTCGCCTCGATGTGGGATTGAACTCACACTTGCGGTTCTAACTTGTATAACATATTCATGCACGCACGCGTTAGACCCCTAGGCTACCAATAAAGGAAATTTTCTTTGGTTTCAGAAAAAAAAATTCTAAACGTTAGAACAATTTTCAAACATTTTTTTTATCTCTTTTTAGAAAAAAATATTTATATTATGTAAGAATTTTTCTAATGTGAATGGCGAAATTTTTTTATTTTTAGAAAAATGTTGTCTTTTTTTTTCTTGAATTCAATGGCGATTTTAACCCTCAAATATAGAAAGGAAGATTAGAAAAAAAACCATATATTTAAAAAAAAAAGTATTTTTCTTACATTTTAGAAAAAAAATTCTACAAAAAATCGTTTAATGGAGAATTTTTCTAAAGTTTAGAAATTATTTTCTCTTTATAGAAATTTTTTTCTAAAGCACAGAAAAATTTTGTTTTTCTATATTTAAGAAAAATAATTTTCTGAGTGTAGCTAATAACTGTGGTTTTGGGATGTAAGGTTAGCAAAAGGATATATTGATAGTTGTAGTTGATAGTTTTAATTCTCTTAAAAAGTACTACATTATAAATTTAAAAAAAAATGTATTTAAGATATTTAGATGTACAACAAAGTTGCTTACCAAATAATAAAATAACTCAAACGAGTCTCAAGTGCTGCATAAATTTAGAAATCGGAGCTTAATTCAAAAAATATTTGTAAACAATAATCGGAAAGAGATAAAAAATAAAAAACAAAAATGGGT
>JAWNOE010000022.1:0-48780 GCA_035046095.1 Drosophila pseudotakahashii
GTTCGCGCCAAAGCGGCGCCCCAAGTCCCGGCCCATTTTCCCTTCAAGCGCCCCTGGAGCCTTGACAGTCGAGACAGCAGTTCTTCCAGATCGCTCGCATCTCGCTCTCTCGCACTGTTAAGTGTCTCCACTCCGCTCTCCAAGCGGCTCTTGGAGCTTCCACTCTGTAGTTTTAAGGAGTTCTAATTTTCAAGTGTAACAGAGCCGACCAGTGAAGTGATTTCGGAAATAAACCGTGAATTTTTATAACGTGAAAACACCCATTGCGGCCGTGTATTTTCTGACCTACGAACAGCACCCCGAATTTTGGAAGACCCGCCCCACTCCATTACATGGTCCTTCGAGCCGGATAAACCAGGAGAAGAGTTTTGAAAGTACCAGCGTCCAACCGGCGGAGTTTCCAAGTTCCAAGTTCAAGATAAGTACGAATATTCCATTATTCCATTGCCGACCAGTCAGATATTTCCCAAGAACCCAATTTTCTTATATCTGTCTGATCGGCCATTTCCATTTGTGCATACGATCGCCATATTCCGGCTTCTTTTTCGTATTGCTATTTCCATCTTCATACGACCGCCATTTTCCGGCTTTGCTTTTCATATTTCCCACTTTCCATACATATTCGGGTTCATACGGACATACAATCCAGATGCACACTTTTTAATGTACGTACATACATATGCCTGACCAGCGCAACATATGTACGTAAGCTAACATACACGTACCTCCGCGTTACACCCTGCGAACATTTCTACAGCGACATTTACCATACAGTCCACGTTATCTCCAATTTACAAAATATTTAAAATTACAATTTTAACACACATCCATACACATCCAACACGCCCATACATACACATATATCTACGTTATCTCCAATTTACAAAATATTTAAAATTACAATTTTAACACACATCCATACGCCCATACATACACACATATACATAATCCTAATGCATGCTTATTAATGTACGTACATATCGACATATCCATTTCCACGTATGTACATAAGGGAAAAGTCACGTAACGTAACGTAAGGCAACGTAAGCACGATACACACGTACGTTCCTTCTCGGTACACCCTACAAACATTTCCAAATCAACATTTAAAATACAGCCCACATCATTAATATTTTCCGAAGATAAAATATACAATATATATACACAAATTAAAAACATATAATACACATATTAATATATGCACATTTATATATATTTTCCACCCAACACCATTAATTATATTATACACAATACCAAAATAACTTGTTTCCGCTGAACACAATTTATTATATATTGCATAAAATTACAAAAAAAAAATAACCTGTTTCCACCGAACCCACCAGCACGATACGCCTGTCCAGAATTTGCATGGTATTTATTTCAGCAGCGCTAATTCGCACACACCGGCGGCTCACATCCATTAAAATAAAAATAAATAAATATTTTTTTTGTGCCCAAGCCGTGACGGTGCGCGATATATATATTTTCCCATTCCTACCGCTCATTTTCGCAGCACAGCAACCGACTGCAAATATCTTGCAGAATATTATTTTTTCCACAGCAGCGATATTTTCCTCGCACGTTAAAATAGTTGTTGCGAAAACCTTGAAATTTTTATTGGTGTTCCGTTTCCACATATTCCAAAGTAGACCACGGAGCGGCAACGCTAGGAAACAAAAGCGGACCGCTTGCAATCCATACCGAGGAAACTAAGAAGCCACTGCGATATATTACCATTTTTGTTTTTTTTTTTAAAAACAAAATTGAACTAATTCCGTAATATTTTTTGTCGCGTCGATCCACTATTGTTGACATTCAGCTATTAGGATTTTTGAAATTTTGGGGCCGTATTTTCCGGAAGTTATCCATTTTTGTCGTTCCTTTTCTTTGCCAATCAATCCCGGTGATCCGCAACAGCGTGACCACATTCCAGGACGGACCTTTCTGGAATGCCAGGAGACAAAACTAAGTTGTCAGTTCCGTCTGCAAATAAAACGCGATCGCTATCCGCATCACCACGCGCGCGCACCTCAAGCCCAGTAGCCCCAAAACCAATATCCAAGGCAAAGAGCGAAACTTCAGTAGCCAGCCAAGCAGGCGACAAGAAGTTGTCTGTTCCTACAATCCATCCGAAACGATTGTCTCTAAGTCCGCTCACGCCTAAAGTTAGGTCGCAAATCCAGACCAAGTCCGTAAAGTCGCTAGCAACTCGTTCTCAGGCAAAAATGAGTAACGAAATTGCAGTTGCAGCCCTCGCGCGGTTTATCACGGTGTCCGACCGTATGAGCCATTTCAGAGCGACTATAGAAACTCCAGGAGCTGCCGCTCCGTCCGTCCACACCTGCAAAGTCCGAAAAGAACAAGTCCGTTCACTCTGGGACAAAGCCGAGAAGGAGTTTGAAGCTTGTCTAGACACGATTTCCAGCCTTACGACTGACGAGGCGTCGGATATTTTGGCGACTCTACACCGAAAATATGAATATTGCTATTCGGTGTACGAGGAGCTATCGGTTCAGCTCAGCGAGTTAATTGACCGAGCCAGTTCACAGCAGCCGTTGTCGAGCACCGACAATCAGTCCGCGTACATTCCGTCTGGGTGCCGGTTGCCTCCATGTGATACAGAAGTATTTGAGGGAGACTATCTCAAATGGCCAACATTCAGGGACCTTTTCACTGCCGTCTACGTCAACAACACACGGTTGACGCCGGTCGAGAAGTTATTCCATCTCAACGCGAAAACGAGCGGTGAGGCAAAGGCAATTGTTGCCAAGTCCCCGCTCACTAATGATGGTTTCGCTTCCGCTTGGGAGGCGCTTCGAGACCGTTTCGAAAACAAAAGACTTTTAGTGAACAGTCAGCTCAAGCTCCTATTTAACTTAAGTTCCGTTAATGCCGAAACTGGCCACTCCATAAAAGAGCTTCAGAGCACCATCCAAGGGTGCCTGACAGCATTAGCCCACTCCAAAATATCAACCGAAAATTGGGATTGCTTGCTGGTCTACCTGTGCGCCAGTAAGTTGCCCAGATTGACCCTTTCCTTGTGGGAACAATCCCTTACATCAAAGTCTGATGTTCCTACATGGGATGAGATGAACGCGTTCCTTAGCGATAGGTATAGAACCTTAGAAGCCATTGAGGACATGAAGCAGAGTCTTGGTGGTCCATCAACTTCCAAAAATTCCCAAGTTACGAAGAAGCTTAACTCCTTTGAAGCCAAAGTGAGTGTCAAACCAAAGAGTTGCGATTTGTGCTCTAAGGAGACTCACCCAGTGCGGTTGTGCCCTCGCTTCATTCAGATGGCAGTCGAGGCGCGGGAAAACTACATAAAAAAGAAGCAGTTATGCTTGAATTGCTTCGCGAGAGGCCATCAGCTCCGGGATTGTTCCAGTACGCACAGCTGCTTTGTATGCCGAGGGAGACATCACACGCTTTTGCATCGAGGCAACCCATTTTCCAACAATCCAAGTTCCTCTGGACATGCGAGACCTAGATCCGATCCTCCGTCGGGAGGCTCAGACATTCCCGATGAACACTCAAATGTACAAGTTTGTTTTGCCTCGGGCTCAAAGGCAGTTCTGTTGGGCACGGCAATGATTGATATTTGCCACCTCGGCACCCACTTCCGAGCACGCGCTTTGATCGACTCGGGATCTGAAGCGACGTTCATAACGGAGCGTCTTTTCAAGTTGGTCAATCTGCCGTTTCGCCCCATTCAAGCTCAAGTGTCTGGTTTAAATCAGACCGTTTCTGCCCAGTCAACAAGGCTTTGCCATTTCGCCATTCGTTCTCCTACTAAGCCGGGCCTGCAGTTAGACACCGCAGCGTATGTTCTGCCAGAACTAGCAGGCAGATTACCCTCACAGTCCATTCCACAAGATATCCTGAGAGATTTGCCAAACCTTCAATGGGCAGATCCCACATTTCTCCAGAGTTCCCAGATAGACGTTCTTATCGGAGCTGATATTCTTCCATCCGTGCTGCTGAGTGGCACAAAGACCAACATCTGCGGATCTCTTTTTGGGCAAGAGACCATCTTCGGGTGGGTGCTCACTGGTCCAGTGTCCATGTCCACGAGCAACCGAGTCTCAGCCTTTACGACTCAAATTACAAAAAAAAGTGAGGCGTCCTTTGACAAACTTCTTACGAAGTTTTGGGAGGTGGAAGATCTACCATCAAAAATGGTAAAAGAGTCCGATTCCGTCTGCGAAAGGAATTTTCTACGAACCACAACTAGAGACGCGAGCGGGAAGTACGTAGTGACGTTACCGTTCTGCGACCACGATCATTGTGGATCAGAGTTGGGTTACTCAAGGTCTATAGCACTTGCTCAGTTTCTGAGAAACGAGAATCGTTTACGAAGGGACACTCCATTAAATGAGCAGTACAACTCCGTGATTCAAGAGTATTTGGATTTAGGCCATATGAGAGAGGTTTCGCCCACTCACAATTCTCCAAACTACTACCTCCCACACCATGCGGTTATAAAACCCGAAAGCACGACCACGAAACTCCGGGTGGTATTCAACGCTTCCAGCCCGTCAGCAAATGGGACTAGCTTGAACGATGTGCTTCATGCCGGTCCAGTCCTCCAATCTGACTTAACAATTCAGATTTTAAAGTGGCGCTATTTTAAGTATGTTTTTAGTGCAGACATCACGAAAATGTATAGGCAGATCTGGGTCGATCCAAAGCATACGCCCTTTCAAAGGATTCTTTTCCGAAACAAGGAAGGTGACATTCGAGATTACGAGCTGAAAACCGTAACATTCGGTGTCAATTGCGCGCCCTATCTCGCCATCCGAGTGCTGAAACAGCTGGCTGATGACGTCGATCAGCAGTTTCCAAAAGCCAGTCATATAATCCGCAACTTCATGTATGTTGATGACGTTTTAGCAGGGTCGAATTCTCAACAAGAAGCTCAACTTGCCATCCAGGAGTTAGTAACCGCTTTGAATTCGGCCGGTTTTCCGCTTAGAAAGTGGACTTCCAATAACAAGGGGGTTTTAAAGGACATTCCAAATGAGCATCTTCTCCATTCTGAGTTCCTAAATATTGATGCCGAAAGCACAGCCAAAACCCTCGGCATTCGTTGGAGAGCAACCACCGACGAGTTCTACTTCGTGCCCCCAGAAATATCCGTCAAGTCCTCCTATACTAAAAGAGAAGTTCTCTCCCAGATAGCAAAGCTATTCGATCCCGCTGGATGGCTTGCACCGTTCATCGTCCGGGCCAAAATTTTTATGCAGGAGATCTGGCTGCAAGAGTTAGGCTGGGATGACAACCTTCCCGACGAAATGAGCCATAGATGGCAAGTGTTCCTGCAAAGTTATTCCGATCTCGATCAAATCCGTATTCCGAGATGGGTCGGTTACCAGCCCCAGGTAAAAATCGAGCTTCACGGGTTCTGTGACGCTTCCCAAAAAGCCTATGGGGCGGCGCTGTACGTCAGGGTTGAAGTCGGTCAGCAGATATTGACTAATCTGCTAACGGCAAAGACCCGGGTTGCCCCTGTGAAAACTGTATCTCTCCCCCGACTCGAGCTATGTGGTGCCCTATTGCTGGCAGATATGGCATCTACCATCCTTCCAAATATGCTGTCAGAAAGCTCTGAGATTTTCTGCTGGACAGATTCTACCATTGTCCTGGCATGGTTAAAGAAACCAGCCTGCTCCTGGACCACATTCGTAGCCAACCGCGTAACCAAAATAGCTCAAGCTACAAAGATTGAGAATTGGTCACATGTGCGGTCAGAACACAATCCTGCCGACCTAGCTAGTCGCGGCGTGTCCCTGCAAGAGCTGGGCGATAGCAACCTCTGGTGGCATGGGCCCCAGTGGTTACAATTGCCCAAACTTCAATGGCCAGAAACTTCGGATCCACACCCAGTCACGGAATTAGAGCAGCGCGCGGTGAAGGTTCATTTCGTAAAGCTCCCCGCTGATGATTTCCTTGACCGTTTTTCCAGACTAGACAAGGCTTTACGAGTCCTAGCTTACGTCCAAAGGTTCCTAAATCGCTGTCGTAAGGCTCCGGTAAGTCCGGATAAGCAGCTCAGTAATCGGGAGATCCGGGAGGCTGAAAGGACCTACATAATACTTGCCCAGCGTGAAGAGTACGCGCTCGAGCTTCGATTGTTACGAAGCAAAAGATCCATACCCGCATCAAGCCCAATTGCTAATTTGTTTCCATTTATAGACCAACAGGGACTCTTAAGAGCATGTGGTCGCTTAACTGCCTCCAAGGTCCTGCAGTATGACGAGCGCCATCCTGTATTACTCCCGTACAGCTGTCGGTTATCTCGTCTTCTTGTCCAATTCACGCACCAGATTACGCTTCATGGCGGCAACCAATTGATAGTGCGCCTGATGCGATCCAAATATTGGATTCCTAAAGTCAAGAATCTGGTAAAGGGCGTGGTGAATTCATGCAAGGTGTGCACCATTTATAAGAAAAGACTGCAAACCCAATTGATGGGCGATTTTCCGACTGATCGGGCCTCTTTTTCCAGGCCATTCACTTACACCGGCGTCGATTACGCCGGCCCCTTTGAGGTAAAAAACTATACAGGGAGAGCTTGTCTCATCACTAAGGGATATGTTTGTGTGTTTGTGTGTTTTTCTACAAAGGCCATCCATTTGGAACCCACCTCCGACCTTACAACTGAGAAGTTTCTAGCAGCGTTTGCGCGTTTTGTAGCTAGAAGAGGTTGTCCTCAGCGGGTCCATTCCGACAACGGCAAAACCTTTGTTGGCGCCTCAAGTCTTATTTCCCGTGACTTTACGCAAGCACTAAAGGAGTCAGTGACCAATGCGTATAGCCATCAGGGACTCGTGTGGCGTTTCATACCCCCAGGAGCTCCTCATATGGGAGGCCTGTGGGAGGCAG
The DNA here is from genome assembly GCA_035046095.1 of Drosophila pseudotakahashii. Taxonomy (NCBI): domain Eukaryota; kingdom Metazoa; phylum Arthropoda; class Insecta; order Diptera; family Drosophilidae; genus Drosophila; species Drosophila pseudotakahashii. The sequence goes on from JAWNOE010000022.1 coordinate 6,886, forward strand.
GAGTGAAGAGTTTTAAAACGCTGTTTTACAAATCCACGTCCGCTCGCAAGTATACATTCGAAGAGCTTTCCACGCTTCTGGCAAAGATTGAAGCCTGCCTTAATTCCAGACCACTCTCTCCAATGTCAGAGGACCCGACAGACTTGCTGGCACTGACGCCAGGCCATTTTCTGATCGGGGGACCGTTGCTTTCCACGGCGGAGCCTGAAATTAAAGGCGAAGCCCAGTCAATTATAAATCGATGGCAACATCTCAAGGCCCAGCATCAACAATTTAGTTCGCGATGGAAAGAAGAGTATCTAAAGGAACTCCACAAGCGCAACAAGTGGTTGAGTCCATCCAGAAATCTGCAAGTCGACGATATGGTAGTCATCAAGGACGATAATTTGCCATCAAATGACTGGCGGCTCGGCAGGATCGTAGCTGCTATCCCAGGAGCTGATACCAGAGTACGCGTCGTAGATATTCTTACTTCTCGTGGAACCATCCAACGTCCGATCCACAAACTAGTACTTCTTCCTATGGAGGACAAGGCAATCTCCGCACTTCCGCAATAATAACTTCTGTCCTCATTCTAGTACTTCTTCCTATGGAGGCCAAGGCAACCTCCACTTTCCAAAAATAGTGCCTTCTGTCCTTATTTTTCAAAATCCGTTCACAAATTGATACTAAATTTGCTTATCATTTTTTATTAAAGCATCAAAACCATGGCTCCACGTCCTCGCAGCGCCCAAACCTTGGACGACAGACGTTCACGAGGTACTCGATCCTACCGCTGCCGAGTCTGTCGGGGAATCCATCCTCTACGGAAGTGCACCCGCTTCCTTAGGCTCAGCACGGAGAAGCGGCTCCGTGCCGTCCTCATAAATAAATATTGTGCGAATTGCCTGGCCCATCAACACTCAGGGGGGCAATGTCGCAGTGGCGACACGTGCAAAAAGTGCGGGCAGAACCATCACACGCTGCTGCACCTGCACGAGATGTCCGGGACTACTCGGCAACCGCCCATCCAGCAACGTCGTCAATCGCCATCCCCGCCACGTCGCCAATCGCCGTCCTCGCAACATCGCGGATCGACCACTCGGCTGTCAAGGGCAGTCTCGCGGTCTCCATCGCCAGCGGCACGGGAAGCACGGACACCGGTCCGACGTCCAGCGTCAGCGGCAACTCCATCGGTGGCGGCTCTCCTGCAGCATCAGAGCCTCCACATTCTTCCGACGGCCATCGTGTTGCTGGAGTCTGGGGCCACCACCTTCGAGACGGCTGCGTTAATCGACCCTTGCACGCCCGTCAGCACCATCGACAGCTCCCTGGCAACTGCGTTCAAGTTGCCCACGACGACAGTGAGAGGCGAAGAAGTTTGCTCGACGACAATCCGGTCGAGGACGGGCGATTTCCAGATCGACGTGCTGCTGAAGATCAGTCAGAGTCTACGAATCCGCACCCCTATCCGCGCGCTAAGCGATTCTATGCGAGCCCAATTTGATGACATCCGTCTGGCCGATGAGCAGTTCCATCGCCCAGCGACAGTCTCGCTGGTGTTGGGCTCGGACGTATACCCCGACGTAATCAGGCCCGGGTTCCTAAATATACGAGATGGGCTGCCCGTCGCACAGGGCACGGTCTTTGGATGGGTCGTGTCTGGAGCATGCAGACACGCCTAAGGATTAATCCTTTGCTACGTTCGCCCTCGCAAGGGGGGGGAGAATGTTCGCGCCAAAGCGGCGCCCCAAGTCCCGGCCCATTTTCCCTTCAAGCGCCCCTGGAGCCTTGACAGTCGAGACAGCAGTTCTTCCAGATCGCTCGCATCTCGCTCTCTCGCACTGTTAAGTGTCTCCACTCCGCTCTCCAAGCGGCTCTTGGAGCTTCCACTCTGTAGTTTTAAGGAGTTCTAATTTTCAAGTGTAACAGAGCCGACCAGTGAAGTGATTTCGGAAATAAACCGTGAATTTTTATAACGTGAAAACACCCATTGCGGCCGTGTATTTTCTGACCTACGAACAGCACCCCGAATTTTGGAAGACCCGCCCCACTCCATTACAGTAATAATGGAATCGGGGAAGATGCATGTGCCTGCTTTTTCTATAAAAATCATCGAGAGGGAGCCTTAAAACTAATGTCATCATATTTAGTGTATAAGAAAAGCCTGTTACAAATTTCCAAATAAACATGAGCTAAATAAAAATTTACATATTCTTTTGTTTGGGAGGGTGTTTGCTTTCAGCTGTTTCTTTTGAGAATTCTTTTGCTATTGGGGTGGGTGTTTGCTTTCAGCTGTTTCTTTTCAGTTAAACTAAATATGATCTAGTGGTGTGACTGCTTATAAAATCATCGAGAGGGAGCCTTAAAACTAATGTCATCATATTTAGTGTATAAGAAAAGCCTGTTACAAATTTCCAAATAAACATGAGCTAAATAAAAATTTACATATTCTTTTGTTTGGGAGGGTGTTTGCTTTCAGCTGTTTCTTTTGAGAATTCTTTTGCTATTGGGGTGGGTGTTTGCTTTCAGCTGTTTCTTTTGAGTATTCGTTTGTTCGGGGTGGGTGTTTGTTTCTCAGTGGCAAGCAAAGGGATCCCCTATTCAAGGGTGCTAATCAAGTTACCAAGTCCACGTGTGAACGTGTCAACAACCCGAGACATTTTCTAGAGGCTATGGTTATTAAATTGCTTACCACACCACACTTTCTTCCCGACTCGTTTCACCCCATTTAATAAATCTATTAACGGACACCCGTCAACTTATCACCCTAATTAACGATCACTCGTAACGCACCAGTAACTTCCCCCCGCTTAATTAGAATCCCCGATTTCTGGATAGAATTTCTGGATAGGATTTCTGGATACAATTCCTGGATATACGCAATTTATCACCCTAATTAACGATCACCCGTCACACCCCAGTAATTTCTCCCCCCATTAACTAGGAAAACCTAAATATAACGCTATGATCACCCGTCACACCGTGTGAGCACCACACTTTCTTAATCTAAGCAAAGGTCACCCCACCCGTCACACCCCAGTAACTTCTCCCCGCTTAATTAGAATCCCCGATTTCTGGATAGGATTTCTGGATACAATTCCTGGATATACGCAATTTATCACCCTAATTAACGATCACTCGTCACGCACCCATTAACTTTAATTACCCCCACCTGTCACCTTAACCTAATTTATTACCCTATTTAACGATCACTCGTCACGCACCATTAACTTTAATTACCCCCATTTATTACCCTAATTAGCATAATTAATTACCTCCCCCTTCCACTTTTTGGATCCAGCTCCCGCATTTACTAACTACTTAAGAAGGTGCAGCCTTCTTCGATTCCCTCCAATTCTATTGATGTGGATTCAATCATACATACTCCAATGGCCAATCCGCGCTCGAGCGCATTGAAATCGTTCTAGATCTTGGAGTCCTATTTGACCATAAGATATGCTTCAATTGCACTATCTACATCAAAGCTAAGGTCTTATTAGCTTTCATCAATCGTTTGTCCAAGGATACGGATCATCGAATTCATATCACATGTTTCCCTAATTTGCCCAACGCAAGAATACAGCTCATGTGTATGGTCTCAAGACATGATTGAGTCTGTTCAGTATGGTCTCCACAGTATGAGCACTATCAAGACATGATAAAGTCTGTTCAGAAGCAGTTTCTCTTATTTGCCTTACCTGGCTTGAACTGGGACTCTAGAATCCGACTACCTTTCTATAGTCACAGGCTGCGTCTTTTGAATCTGCCAACTTTAAAGCACCGTCGACTTTTTTTTTTAAATTGTTTTATTGTCAATTGATTTCCATTCGGTCGCGCGTAGACGTGTTTTCCTAACGCTCCGGAAAAATCAATTATTCACTCAGTCGAAAACGTTCGAAAAATTTATAAACGCGAGGTTTCGCGTTTCGCGATGCTAATCGCATATCGTAAACTAAAGTTTTAATTAATTAATTAATTAATCCTTACGCACTATCAATAAGCAAGAACGTGGATCAGGGCACTAAACGCCAAATACAACAAGACGAAGCCCGGGGAAAAATTCATAGAGAGTAAGACAAACGTCGTCTTTCTTTGTCCCGTAACATAAAATAGAACAAAAACTGGCCCATTTGGGTGGATACGTGCCGAGATATATGAAAAAATTCGAAAAAGTCAGAAATTTAACATTTTAAACTTTAAAAACTGCCATGGGAAAAAAATTTGTGGTATTTTCGTGATCTATGGCTTCAACGATATTAGAATTTGCCATCAATTGCTTAGAGCATTTTGCCTGTAAACTAGTGTAATCAATCACATGCAAAATTTAGTGTTTATTTTTTATATCCTATGAGCTGTTTAAAGCTCTATACCAAATAAAACAAGAGAGAACGCTATAGTCGGGTGCCCCGACTATCAGATACCCGTTACTCAGCTAAGGGAGTGCGAGGAAGATAGATATATAAAATCTTTGATCGGGCATAACTTTTTAACGAATGGTCCGATTTGAAAAATTTCTTCTTCATTTCGATAGGTATTGATAATCACAATAAAACTGTATTTTTACTTTTCCAAAATCTTTAATGGTGCGCCAGACACCTTTCAAAAAATGGATTAGGGCGATTGAGGGCGTTAGAGGGGGCGTGGCACCATTTTGAAATAAACTTGCGCTGCGTAGGAACTCCAAGAATATGCATGCAAAATGCCAATCCTCTAGCTTTTATAGTTTCCGAGATCTCAGCGTTCATACGGACGGACAGACAGACGGACAGACAGACGGACAGACGGACATGGCTAGTTCGACTCGGCTAGTGATGCTGATTAAGAATATATATACTTTATAGGGTCGGAAAAGCTTCCTTCTCCCTGTTACATACTTTTGCACGAATACAATATACCCTTTTACTCTACGAGTAACAGGTATAATAAAATACGCGTAGAAAAACCACGTAGATGTTAGGTCGATGATAAGCGTGTGAATGTACGCGACGAAACGATAAGAAAGCAAATGCATCAACATAAAAATATTGTAATTGTAATTTAGGCATGTCATATGGTTAAGACAGCTTTTAATACATTATAAAATTTATTAACAGCTTTAGTTATATTAGTACATAAGTACAGATTAGACCAATCCGAGCAAGATATAAGGCTATAAATGAGTGCAAAGATGGCTCTACGAAAGCAGGAGATGCGTTTAGCTGACTTTTCAGATATTTCATTTAATTTTGTACCCGTGTCAATAGTCAGCTCCAGCGGTGGGTCATATGGTTCTTCTGGTAAGGTAATTGCAGAGGTTCTAACTATGTAAACACATTCTGGACTTAAAATAAAGCATAGATCCAGTAATCGTCCTAACAAATTCTGAACATGGTTTACTTGAGACAATGAAATATCAAGCAAACCATCAAGGAAATCATGCTGCGTTGAAGGTAACAATATATTTGATGTTTCAACGCTGGACCATGTCGCCCTAGGTATATTAAAGTCACCTAAAACTATTAACTGATCCCTATCTGATAGTTTACTGGAAATAAACTAAATAGCGGACTCAAATATATTTGGAATTCAGATGACGGCGCAATATAAGAACATGTTATGTATATAGAAATACCCGGAAGGGATAGTTTTATACACAGAAATTCAATGTCAATTATTCCGTGGGACAAGATTTCTTCAGACGTTAATTCTGAGTCAACTGCAATTAAAACTCCTCCTCCACGTCGGGAGGGACGATCAAGCCTGTACGTTGTGTACTTACTGGGGAAGACTTCGGAACTAAGAATTCCCGGTTTTAACCAAGTTTCTGTGAACACAATAACATGGGAAGAAAAGGAAAAACTATCAGTATACAATTTGGTCAGCTTACTTTGTAAACCTCTTGTATTCTGATAGGAAAGCAGAAGGAAAAAATCTATTTTTTGTATATAGATAAAGATGAAGATGTGGATGGCTCTTTAAAGGGATTTCCAACTTCCTTTGAACGAATTTTCTTTTTTAGCTTCGTACTCTTTAACAAAAATGCGGATCGCCAGAGAGAGTTTCACTAGCGACTACCGTGTGTTTCGTGTTTCGAATTAATTCCGTTACAGTGCTTTTTGTGAGCCGTCTTAAAAAGATTGCCTGGTTTTCATAACCAATGCATTTTTCACAATAGTAGCGCTAGCCACTTCTCATGTCGATTGCATCGCGAACCAGGCCCGAATAGCCAAGGCATTTAGCATGAAAAATATTGTCGCACGAAGGCACGCAATGCTTTGTTGTCCAGCCAAAATCAGCAACTTGCATTTATTTGGACAACAGACAGTCATTATTACGACAGTAAGAGAGCGGGAGAGAGTGAGCGGTAGTGAGTAAGCGGGGGGTGTGTAAGTTTTAGCTGTTCCAACAACAAAGATTCCCAGCGGCGAACATGTGAATAGGGTCTGCAGAAAAAATGCATTACAAGTGTAGAAAATGTAATCAATTACGATCGCTGTTTTTCAACAGTGAAGTTGTAATCAACTTCGTTTTTTTGTTCGTCAACTATTTCCTTTCGTCAAAAATCACAAACACACCTAAAAATTATTGACTATGTGTTCGTTTTTCGTTTCCCCTCCGTCACGTTTGAGCTTCGGAACTTTAATAATAACAACATTAATTTTGAGTATAGTTTAACGAACTAAAAAAGCACAGACAATGGCCGAGCGGTTAACCTTTTCATCCATTATGCATTAATACCCATGTTCAATTCCTACATGTGGAAAAAATATGTTTGTTAGCAATACAACGCAGTATACGTTTTTCAAATTGTATTACATTACAAGGCGGCCATGCCTATGGCAAAGTAATCCATGTTGTAATCCATTGCTTCCCTATTATTAGAGGAGAAGTAATGCATTCGTAATCCATTTTGTAATGGCAATTTTCGCCGCTGGTTTTATGGGGGAGTGCGGGAGAGCGGGTAACTACCGTTTAGATTCTTACCGCTCCAAACAGCGTTTGGACGAAAAGGAGAAGGCAAATGTAAGAAAATATGAATTAAACCCCGATGGTTTATGGACCACAAAAACAAAAATTAGAAGCGGTAGACAAAAACACGACCGATCATTGAAAGAGCGAAAGCGTAATTTTCACGCTCTAAGCGCCCTCTTCGGAGTTGTGCGCTCATCATCGTTAAAGCAACAACAGCATCAGCTAGAGTTGTCGTTGTCAGCTTTGCGCAACATTCGTCAAACGCTCTCTGAAGAAGAGTTCTCATAATTTTTTATCACGCTTCTTGCTCTAAGCGTTCTCTCCGGAGTTGTGCGCTCATCACAGTCAAACAATAAACAACGTCAGCTGGAGTTGTCATTGTCTGTTTTGCGCGACATTCGTCAATCGCTCCCCGGTAAGGCGCTCTCATAACATTTCATCAATATTCCCGCTTTAAACGCGCTCTTCGGTGTTTTGCGCTCATCACTGCCAAAGGAACAACACTTCAGCTGGAGTTGTCGTTCCCTGTTTTGCGCGACGTTCGTAAACGCTCCCTGGTGAGGCGCTCTCATCACGTTTCATCAATCATCATCACAATCGAATCAACAACAACGTCAGCTGGAGCTTTCATCAGCTGCTTTGTGTGACTTTTCTCGATGGCTGCATCAACAACAACATTGCCCTTCATTGCATCGATTTTTGTCTGCATGATAAAATTCGTATCAAAATCACTCATTACTGATGGCGATCTTGCTGTTTGCTGCAATTTGCGCGGCTTTTAACACAGGAACACGAAACTTAACTTTGTGAAATTTCCACGAACCATTTCTAGTTTTCCATAATAATTGGGTGCTCCTGAGTAAAAGTCCCATACAAACTTATATTCCATCATCTACAGGTTACGCGGTATAGCTAAGAATAGAAAAAATCGATGTTTGCCGGCATGTAGACTTATGTGGCCTATGTATATAATTGGATTTACATTAACTATTTTCACTGAACTCTGCTCTCTATTCCTAAAAAATAGTCCTCGTTGTCAACCATCGTCCATGTCATTGGAATTCGACCACAAAGTTGAAAATACCAAAATTTTAGAGATTTCTCTAATGGAGAAGCAATTCTGAGAATTAAATCTTAAATTGAACTAAGTTAAATTATTCATTTACTCCATTGTTCATTGTATGCTTTAATTTCGGTTTACCAATAAAACCGGTATTTTTATTTTATTATCTACTCCTAAATGTTGTCAAATTTTAAATAAGTCAAGGCATCCTATAGAATGCGAGTAAACATGAGTAGTTATAAAATGCGCGAGCTGGATACAAAAGCTGGATACAAAAGTGGAAGGGGAGGTAATTAATTATGCTAATTAGGGTAATTAGGGTAATAAATGGGGGTAATTAAAGTTAATGGTGCGTGACAAGTGATCGTTAATTAGGGTGATAAATTGCGTATATCCAGGAATTGTATCCAGAAATCCTATCCAGAAATCGGGGATTCTAATTAAGCGGGGAGAAGTTACTGGGGTGTGACGGGTGGGGTGACCTTTGCTTAGATTAAGAAAGTGTGGTGCTCACACGGTGTGACGGGTGATCATAGCGTTATATTTAGGTTTTCCTAGTGGGGGGACAAATTACTGGGGTGTGACGGGTGATCGTTAATTAGGGTGATAAATTGCGTATATCCAGGAATTGTATCCAGAAATCCTATCCAGAAATTCTATCCAGAAATCGGGGATTCTAATTAAGCGGGGAGAAGTTACTGGTGCGTTACGAGTGATCGTTAATTAGGGTGATAAGTTGACGTGTGTCCGTTAATAGATTTATTAAATGGGGTGAAACGAGGCGGGAAGAAAGTGTGGTGTGGTAAGCAATTTAATAACCATAGCCTCTAGAAAATGTCTCGGGTTGTTGACACGTTCACACGTGGACTTGGTATGGGGATCCTTGAATAGGAGATCCCTTTGCTTGCCACTGAGAAACAAACACCCACCCCGAACGAACGAATACTCAAAAGAAACAGCTGAAAGCAAACACCCACCCCAATAGAAAAAGAATTCTCAAAAGAAACAGCTGAAAGCAAACACCCTCCCAAACAAAAGAATATGTAAATTTTTATTTGGGTCATGTTTATTTGGAAATTTGTAACAGGCTTTTCTTATACACTAAATATGATGACATTAGTTTTAAGGCTCCGTCTCGATGATTTTTACAAGCAGTCACACCACTAGATCATATTTAGTTTAACTGAAAAGAATTAGAAAGCAAACACCGATCCCCAAACAAAAGAAGGTACAAATTTGAAATTAAAATATACTTTTATTTTATTATTTTTTTAATTCGATTTTACAAATATATAAAGGCATAGATTTTTTTTTTTAAGGTTTAATTTTTTTTTTTAAATTTAAGGTTAATACTTTTGTATTTGTTTATTAATTCAATAGCTTTAATTCTAAGGTATGGTGCCTGGTGACATTGACATGTATCCGGAAGGTCAGTTAATTAAGTTAGAAAGGGTGTGAGGGGTTAGGATCCCCCCAAAGAAATGGTGAAAGTGGGAGGTGTGTTTTGTCATGCGTTTGAATTTGTGATTGCTTGTGTGAGAGGGGTGTTTTGTCATGCGTAGAATTGTGGTTGTTTAGAGTGATCTTTACCCGAAAATGGTGTGTGCTTGTGTGTGTGAGAGGCGTGTCATGCGTAGAATTTGGGATTGCTTGTGTGTGAGAGGGGCGTTTTGTCATGCCTAGAATTTTTGGTTGTTTAGAGTGATCTTTACCCGAAAATGGTTTGTGTAGGAGCGTGAGAGAGGGGTGTTTTGTCATGCGTGTCCGTTTTGTTGATTCAATTAGGATTGTAGATGATATCTGTTAGTGTAACCTGTCTTCAGTGGTTTTGTGGTCAAAAAATGTTAGTTTGAGGGAAACAAGCGTGAGTTCGAGAACTCCCCCTCTTTAGCGAGCATTAGCGAGCATTAGCGAGCATTAGCGAGCATTAGCGAGCATTAGCGAGCATTAGGTCTTAAATGTTTCAATTCTATAGTGGAGGTGGTGGTGGTGGTGGTTCCTAACAGAATATACACAAAAACAAATGAGAACGTTTATTTAGTCAAATGCGTTTTTATTTATTTAATTATATTCATGTGAAATTAGTTTCCATTGAGTTTTTTAAACAAATTAATGTATCGTTCCATCAGTTTTAATGCATCTTCTTCTTTCTTTTCAATATGCATACACCTGCAGGTGTCAGGTCCGACTTTACAATCATCATATGCCCATGCACAGGATGAAACATATGAAACATACTGCCAAATTGTTTCGAGATATTTCGTCTATAATGTTTCGAAACATTGAAAATTTGAAGCCTTGAATCTTACGAATCACCTAGGCATATTTTTTTAATGATGGACGTTGATGCACTACGAGCAGTACAAACAAGTGGCCCAACGATACCAAGCACGTGCTTGTTACGCGCGGGACCCTTTATCAAATTAGGGCAAAAATGCGAATTCGCGAGGAAAATATATGAAACAAATACTACAAATACTACAACTAAGATTGAAGCAAATGAGATAAAATTTTAGTTTTTAATACGGGGATAGATGTTGAAGTGCAAATTAAATGATAAAGATTGTTATAATTTTTACATAGAACACGAAAGGGCTCATGCTGAGTAAAATTTGATGTACATCGAGGCAAATTAAGAGGGTAATAATTTCGTGTTAGTCTAACGGGAACATTAAAAGTTAAACGGTTTACCAGTTCTACGGAGTCAATATCACCTTTTATAAGATTTTGCATAAAAATAGTACCAAGCATTATTCTACGGTTTTCAAGTGTAGGTAAATTAAGCAATAGTAATCTACTCTGGTAGGAAGGTAGCCTTACGTTTTGATCCCAGTTCAAACTACGAAGGGCAAAAAGGAGAAATTTTTTTTGCACCGACTCAATACGGTCGATGTGCACTTGATATTGTGGACTCCAAACTGAAGAACAATATTCCAAAATAGGACGGACAAGGGAGGTATATAATAATCTGGTTGTATAAGGGTCATCAAATTCCTTTGACCAACGCTTTATAAACCCAAAAACACTCATAGCTTTATTGACAGTGGCCATTATGTGGCAATCAAATTTAAGTTTTGGGTCGAGAAGAACACCTAAATCGTTAATTGAATATATACGGTCGAGTGGTGTATTTTGAAGAGAATAACTAATAAACGTAGGAGTACCCCTATAAAAAGTCATAACGTTGCATTTAAGGCAGTTCAGATTTAAAAGATTGTACTCACACCATCCCTGAAAACAATCAATATCTGACTGTAAGTTGAAACCGGACCCTACATCTTTATATGATAAACAAAGCTTAACATCGTCAGCGTACATTAGTACACGAGAATGAGCTACGATAGAGGGAAGATCGTTAATAAACAAAGTAAACAGCAAAGGGCCTAAATGACTACCTTGAGGAACTCCAGATGTAACGTTGATCATTTTAGAAACAGCGCTCTTAAATATAACCCTCTGAGTCCTGCCATTCAAGTAACTTGAAATCCAAGTTAATAGATTACATGGAAACCCAAGCTGATCTAATTTGAATAAAAGGAGAGAGTGGTTAACAGAGTCAAAGGCCTTACTAAAATCTGTATATATAACGTCAGTCTGCATGTTATTCTTATAACCTTTTATTACAATAGATGACAGTTCAAGAAGGTTGGTGGTGGTCGATCTTCGCTTAACAAAACCATGCTGACACGGTGATATTAGCGAGGAACATAAATGCTGCAAATGAGAAGTAATAATACATTCAAATGCTTTAGGAATTGCCGACAATTTAGAAATGCCTCTATAATTCTGGGCATCCGCCTTCGCACCCTTTTTGTGGAGTGGAATAATGAAAGAGTCCTTCCAGATAGTTGGAAAAACTGATGATGAAATAGACAAATGAAAAAGTTTAAGAATCGGTTTACAAATGGTTGAAGCACAAAACTTAAGCACACTCCCAGGGAGTCCATCAGGACCGGGAGAATACGTTGGCGTTGTTGTTGCTAAATCCTTTAAAAGAGAACTTTCGGTAATTACAGGGGTAAAAATACAATTAGCCCTATTTAAGGGGTTAGGGTAGATAGGGTTTGACCAAGCAGCCGAACTATAAGTAGTTTGGGAAAACTCGTCAAATAAATCCGCAATTTCAGAATCCGACGATGCCTCTTTTGAGTTTAAACGTACCGATGAAGGCAATGCCGAAGACTTACGCTTGGCATTAACGAAGTTATAAAACTGCTTTGGATCATTTGAAAACTCGAATTTACATCGATTTAAATACATGGAATAGCAATGACTGTTGAGAACATTAAAATCTGAACGAGCCACAACAAATTTCGCAAAATCAGATGGCTTACCCGTTTTTTTATACTTTTTATAAGTGTTGGATTTAAGATTTTTAAGTCTTTGAAGCGCATTGTTAAACCAAGGAGGCCTGTTTAGCTTCGGAGGAAGACTGTCAGGAACGCATTCGTCAAAAAAAGTTTTTAAAACGCTATAGAAAAGTTCAATTGCACTGTCAATATCCATGCAATTGTACAAATCAGTCCAATTATATTGCGAAATCATGTAGTTTAGTTTATTATAGTCACATTTACGAAAGCATCTCCTTTTAGTTTGAGGAACTAAAGGAGAAAGGGTATCAGTACAGGGGAGGCCAATTGTCAATTCCAAAGTTGGATGATATCGGTCTTCAGGTACAACAAGTGCGTCAATTCTAGCTACAGTGACTTCATGCGGATCTAAAACAAATACTAGATCTAATTGTCTATTTAATGAATTTCGTATAAAGCTTACTTGCTGTAACGATAATTCTAAAAGGCCATCCACAAAATCATGGGCGGATAAAGGAGTAGCGACAAGTGAGTCAGTGGGAAGAGACCAAGAGATATTAGGGAGATTAAAGTCACCCAAAACAATCAAAAGGTCTCTGTTGGAAAGAAAGGATAGAACAGATTTTATAGCAGACAGATGGTGCTCATAAATTATTATTAATAATCAGAGCCAGGAGGAATATAAGAGCAGGTTACAAAAATAGATAAGGATTGAATGGAAACTTTGACACTAACAAATTCAATATCGTTAGGGATATGAATGTTAAGTCTCTCCGATGTTAATCTAGAGGTAACGGCAATCAGTACACCACCCCCCCTACGCGGGAAGCGATCGGTCCTGTAGGAGTTAAAGTTCATTGACAAAACTTCAGAGTCAGATATCTCTGGTTTCAGCCAAGTTTCCGTAAAAGCCAAAATATCTTCAGTAAATGCAGAGGAGTCAGCATAAAGCTTTGGTAGCTTCATATTTAGTCCTCTAACATTTTGATAAGCCAAAAATAAACCTGTTAGTTTTTTGGCACAGCGGAAGGCCTATTATTAGGCACAGTGGAAAGCCGATTATTAGGCACAGTGGGAGGCCTGTTATTTGTTCTCGGTTTATTGGGAACAAATTCTTTTATTACCAAATCATCATTAAGCCAAAAGCTTTCAGAAAGTAGTACATTAAACACATCAGGCGGAGCAAGTATTTTAAAAGAAGATATCCTACGGGCGTACGAAAATCGAAATTGTTCAACTTCAATGTCCTCGGATGGGAATTTTTCACGTATGAATTATATCTAAACAAAAAAATGAATACTACAAAATTTCTACAGGCTCTTGTGCAATTCCCTTTTATAACATATTTATGAGCCATTTGTGGAAAGAAAAGAAATTAAAAAAAAAATGTATTTCCTACATCTGAGAATTATTAACTTGTGAGATTTATTTCATTGGACGTTGTTTTCATTTCTTTATTAGTTTTACAATCATAGGATAAATCGTTCCCTAAAATGATTGGACATGTTTGTCTTAGATAACAATCTTTAAATACTTTGGGTGTATGACACTTCTCACGTACATAGGAATCACAGTTGAATATTAATTGCTCATAATAAGGAAAAAAGTCACGTGATCAGTATTGTTACATGGGGTATGTCGAGGATGGGTGGAAGGTGAGCTACCTTTCTCACGTATATAGAAAGCCCAGTTGAATATTAATTACTCATAATGAGGAAAAGGTCACGTGATCAGCACCAAATGAATTTAAATTGAAAGCCCCTTATCTTTGTTATTGATCTTTCATAATGTTGAAAGATATTGTTTCAGTTGATGTGCAAGGCTTCTTTGGTAATAATAACAATTTCATTCTAAAGGAAATAGGATTAGTAATTGATCAGGATCCTAACTTGAATAATAGTTCTGTAATAGAACCACCATATGATTTCACTTTACTAAATACAAAATCTCGAAAGACTGCAATTTGGTTAACCGATAAACATCATAACATTTATTGGAACGATGCATAAAATAGTTTTTCTCAAACTCGAAAGTATCTAAAGTCAATTACAAACGGAAAACAGATTATTTGTAAAGGGGTGGAAAAGAAATGATTTCTTCAGAAATGTTTTGGAAATTGTCAGTTCTTTAATATTAAAGAAATTGGTTGTCCGTCCCTAAACAGGTTTAAGGGAAACCGGTTTACATATTGAGAAACACGACTTAGGGGCGGGGTTTGTGCTCTTAACAATGCATACATTATTTTAAAATTTTTTAAAAGTACTTTGATGCCAAGAAAAAAATGTTATATACGTCATTTTTAAAGTTCAAATTGACCAATTTATTCAAGATTTGAAAGGGGAGGTAATTGGTCACCACTTTCAATACTTCATAAACACAAAACGATGTTCATGAAGCAAGGTGGAGCTGGATACAAAAGCTGGATACAAAAGTGGAAGGGGAGGTAATTAATTATGCTAATTAGGGTAATTAGGGTAATAAATGGGGGTAATTAAAGTTAATGGTGCGTGACAAGTGATCGTTAATTAGGGTGATAAATTGCGTATATCCAGGAATTGTATCCAGAAATCCTATCCAGAAATCGGGGATTCTAATTAAGCGGGGAGAAGTTACTGGGGTGTGACGGGTGGGGTGACCTTTGCTTAGATTAAGAAAGTGTGGTGCTCACACGGTGTGACGGGTGATCATAGCGTTATATTTAGGTTTTCCTAGTGGGGGGACAAATTACTGGGGTGTGACGGGTGATCGTTAATTAGGGTGATAAATTGCGTATATCCAGGAATTGTATCCAGAAATCCTATCCAGAAATTCTATCCAGAAATCGGGGATTCTAATTAAGCGGGGAGAAGTTACTGGTGCGTTACGAGTGATCGTTAATTAGGGTGATAAGTTGACGCGTGTCCGTTAATAGATTTATTAAATGGGGTGAAACGAGGCGGGAAGAAAGTGTGGTGTGGTAAGCAATTTAATAACCATAGCCTCTAGAAAATGTCTCGGGTTGTTGACACGTTCACACGTGGACTTGGTATGGGGATCCTTGAATAGGGGATCCCTTTGCTTGCCACTGAGAAACAAACACCCACCCCGAACGAACGAATACTCAAAAGTAACAGCTGAAAGCAAACACCCACCCCAATAGAAAAAGAATTCTCAAAAGAAACAGCTGAAAGCAAACACCCTCCCAAACAAAAGAATATGTAAATTTTTATTTGGGTCATGTTTATTTGGAAATTTGTAACAGGCTTTTCTTATACACTAAATATGATGACATTAGTTTTAAGGCTCCGTCTCGATGATTTTTACAAGCAGTCACACCACTAGATCATATTTAGTTTAACTGAAAAGAATTAGAAAGCAAACACCGATCCCCAAACAAAAGAAGGTACAAATTTGAAATTAAAATATACTTTTATTTTATTATTTTTTTAATTCGATTTTACAAATATATAAAGGCATAGATTTTTTTTTTAATGGTTTAATTTTTTTTTTTAAATTTAAGGTTAATACTTTTGTATTTGTTTATTAATTCAATAGCTTTAATTCTAAGGTATGGTGCCTGGTGACATTGACATGTATCCGGAAGGTCAGTTAATTAAGTTAGAAAGGGTGTGAGGGGTTAGGATCCCCCCAAAGAAATGGTGAAAGTGGGAGGTGTGTTTTGTCATGCGTTTGAATTTGTGATTGCTTGTGTGAGAGGGGTGTTTTGTCATGCGTAGAATTGTGGTTGTTTAGAGTGATCTTTACCCGAAAATGGTGTGTGCTTGTGTGTGTGAGAGGCGTGTCATGCGTAGAATTTGGGATTTCTTGTGTGTGAGAGGGGCGTTTTGTCATGCCTAGAATTTTTGGTTGTTTAGAGTGATCTTTACCCGAAAATGGTTTGTGTAGGAGCGTGAGAGAGGGGTGTTTTGTCATGCGTGTCCGTTTTGTTGATTCAATTAGGATTGTAGATGATATCTGTTAGTGTAACCTGTCTTCAGTGGTTTTGTGGTCAAAAAATGTTAGTTTGAGGGAAACAAGCGTGAGTTCGAGAACTCCCCCTCTTTAGCGAGCATTAGCGAGCATTAGCGAGCATTAGGTCTTAAATGTTTCAATTCTATAGTGGAGGTGGTGGTGGTGGTGGTTCCTAACAGAATATACACAAAAACAAATGAGAACGTTTATTTAGTCAAATGCGTTTTTATTTATTTAATTATATTCATGTGAAATTAGTTTCCATTGAGTTTTTTAAATAAATTAATGTATCGTTCCATCAGTTTTAATGCATCTTCTTCTTTCTTTTCAATATGCATACACCTGCAGGTGTCAGGTCCGACTTTACAATCATCATATGCCCATGCACAGGATGAAACATATGAAACATACTGCCAAATTGTTTCGAGATATTTCGTCTATAATGTTTCGAAACATTGAAAATTTGAAGCCTTGAATCTTACGAATCACCTAGGCATATTTTTTTAATGATGGACGTTGATGCACTACGAGCAGTACACACAAGTGGCCCAACGATACCAAGCACGTGCTTGTTACGCGCGGGACCCTTTATCAAATTAGGGCAAAAATGCGAGTTCGCGAGGAAAATATATGAAACAAATACTACAAATACTACAACTAAGATTGAAGCAAATGAGATAAAATTTTAGTTTTTAATACGGGGATAGATGTTGAAGTGCAAATTAAATGATAAAGATTGTTATAATTTTTACATAGAACACGAAAGGGCTCATGCAGAGTAAAATTTGATGTACATCGAGGCAAATTAAGAGGGTAATAATTTCGTGTTAGTCTAACGGGAACATTAAAAGTTAAACGGTTTACCAGTTCTACGGAGTCAATATCACCTTTTATAAGATTTTGCATAAAAATAGTACCAAGCATTATTCTACGGTTTTCAAGTGTAGGTAAATTAAGCAATAGTAATCTACTCTGGTAGGAAGGTAGCCTTACGTTTTGATCCCAGTTCAAACTACGAAGGGCAAAAAGGAGAAATTTTTTTTGCACCGACTCAATACGGTCGATGTGCACTTGATATTGTGGACTCCAAACTGAAGAACAATATTCCAAAATAGGACGGACAAGGGAGGTATATAATAATCTGGTTGTATAAGGGTCATCAAATTCCTTTGACCAACGCTTTATAAACCCAAAAACACTCATAGCTTTATTGACAGTGGCCATTATGTGGCAATCAAATTTAAGTTTTGGGTCGAGAAGAACACCTAAATCGTTAATTGAATATATACGGTCGAGTGGTGTATTTTGAAGAGAATAACTAATAAACGTAGGAGTACCCCTATAAAAAGTCATAACGTTGCATTTAAGGCAGTTCAGATTTAAAAGATTGTACTCACACCATCCCTGAAAACAATCAATATCTGACTGTAAGTTGAAACCGGACCCTACATCTTTATATGATAAACAAAGCTTAACATCGTCAGCGTACATTAGTACACGAGAATGAGCTACGATAGAGGGAAGATCGTTAATAAACAAAGTAAACAGCAAAGGGCCTAAATGACTACCTTGAGGAACTCCAGATGTAACGTTGATCATTTTAGAAACAGCGCTCTTAAATATAACCCTCTGAGTCCTGCCATTCAAGTAACTTGAAATCCAAGTTAATAGATTACATGGAAACCCAAGCTGATCTAATTTGAATAAAAGGAGAGAGTGGTTAACAGAGTCAAAGGCCTTACTAAAATCTGAATATATAACGTCAGTCTGCATGTTATTCTTATAACCATTTATTACAATAGATGACAGTTCAAGAAGGTTGGTGGTGGTCGATCTTCGCTTAACAAAACCATGCTGACACGGTGATATTAGCGAGGAACATAAATGCTGCAAATGAGAAGTAATAATACATTCAAATGCTTTAGGAATTGCCGACAATTTAGAAATGCCTCTATAATTCTGGGCATCCGCCTTCGCACCCTTTTTGTGGAGTGGAATAATGAAAGAGTCCTTCCAGATAGTTGGAAAAACTGATGATGAAATAGACAAATGAAAAAGTTTAAGAATCGGTTTACAAATGGTTGAAGCACAAAACTTAAGCACACTCCCAGGGAGTCCATCAGGACCGGGAGAATACGTTGGCGTTGTTGTTGCTAAATCCTTTAAAAGAGAACTTTCGGTAATTACAGGGGTAAAAATACAATTAGCCCTATTTAAGGGGTTAGGGTAGATAGGGTTTGACCAAGCAGCCGAACTATAAGTAGTTTGGAAAAACTCGGCAAATAAATCCGCAATTTCAGAATCCGACGATGCCTCTTTTGAGTTTAAACGTACCGATGAAGGCAATGCCGAAGACTTACGCTTGGCATTAACGAAGTTATAAAACTGCTTTGGATCATTTGAAAACTCGAATTTACATCGATTTAAATACATGGAATAGCAATGACTGTTGAGAACATTAAAATCTGAACGAGCCACAACAAATTTCGCAAAATCAGATGGCTTACCCGTTTTTTTATACTTTTTATAAGTGTTGGATTTAAGATTTTTAAGTCTTTGAAGCGCATTGTTAAACCAAGGAGGCCTGTTTAGCTTCGGAGGAAGACTGCCAGGAACGCATTCGTCAAAAAAAGTGTTTAAAACGCTATAGAAAAGTTCAATTGCACTGTCAATATCCATGCAATTGAACAAATCAGTCCAATTATATTGCGAAATCATGTAGTTTAGTTTATTATAGTCACATTTACGAAAGCATCTCCTTTTAGTTTGAGGAACTAAAGGAGAAAGGGTATCAGTACAGGGGAGGCCAATTGTCAATTCCAAAGTTGGATGATATCGGTCTTCAGGTACAACAAGTGCGTCAATTCTAGCTACAGTGACTTCATGCGGATCTAAAACAAATACTAGATCTAATTGTCTATTTAATGAATTTCGTATAAAGCTTACTTGCTGTAACGATAATTCTAAAAGGCCATCCACAAAATCATGGGCGGATAAAGGAGTAGCGACAAGTGAGTCAGTGGGAAGAGACCAAGAGATATTAGGGAGATTAAAGTCACCCAAAACAATCAAAAGGTCTCTGTTGGAAAGAAAGGATAGAACAGATTTTATAGCAGACAGATGGTGCTCATAAATTATTAAATCAGAGCCAGGAGGAATATAAGAGCAGGTTACAAAAATAGATAAGGATTGAATGGAAACTTTGACACTAACAAATTCAATATCGTTAGGGATATGAATGTTAAGTCTCTCCGATGTTAATCTAGAGGTAACGGCAATCAGTACACCACCCCCCCTACGCGGGAAGCGATCGGTCCTGTAGGAGTTAAAGTTCATTGACAAAACTTCAGAGTCAGATATCTCTGGTTTCAGCCAAGTTTCCGTAAAAGCCAAAATATCTTCAGTAAATGCAGAGGAGTCAGCATAAAGCTTTGGTAGCTTCATATTTAGTCCTCTAACATTTTGATAAGCCAAAAATAAACCTGTTAGTTTTTTGGCACAGCGGAAGGCCTATTATTAGGCACAGTGGAAAGCCGATTATTAGGCACAGTGGGAGGCCTGTTATTTGTTCTCGGTTTATTGGGAACAAATTCTTTTATTACCAAATCATCATTAAGCCAAAAGCTTTCAGAAAGTAGTACATTAAACACATCAGGCGGAGCAAATATTTTAAAAGAAGATATCCTACGGGCGTACGAAAATCGAAATTGTTCAACTTCAATGTCCTCGGATGGGAATTTTTCACGTATGAATTATATCTAAACAAAAAAATGAATACTACAAAATTTCTACAGGCTCTTGTGCAATTCCCTTTTATAACATATTTATGAGCCATTTGTGGAAAGAAAAGAAATTAAAAAAAAAATTTATTTCCTACATCTGAGAATTATTAACTTGTGAGATTTATTTCATTGGACGTTGTTTTCATTTCTTTATTAGTTTTACAATCATAGGATAAATCGTTCCCTAAAATGATTGGACATGTTTGTCTTAGATAACAATCTTTAAATACTTTGGGTGTATGACACTTCTCACGTACATAGGAATCACAGTTGAATATTAATTGCTCATAATAAGGAAAAAAGTCACGTGATCAGTATTGTTACATGGGGTATGTCGAGGATGGGTGGAAGGTGAGCTACCTTTCTCACGTATATAGAAAGCCCAGTTGAATATTAATTACTCATAATGAGGAAAAGGTCACGTGATCAGCACCAAATGAATTTAAATTGAAAGCCCCTTATCTTTGTTATTGATTTTTCATAATGTTGAAAGATATTGTTTCAGTTGATGTGCAAGGCTTCTTTGGTAATAATAACAATTTCATTCTAAAGGAAATAGGATTAGTAATTGATCAGGATCCTAACTTGAATAATAGTTCTGTAATAGAACCACCATATGATTTCACTTTACTAAATACAAAATCTCGAAAGACTGCAATTTGGTTAACCGATAAACATCATAACATTTATTGGAACGATGCATAAAATAGTTTTTCTCAAACTCGAAAGTATCTAAAGTCAATTACAAACGGAAAACAGATTATTTGTAAAGGGGTGGAAAAGAAATGATTTCTTCAGAAATGTTTTGGAAATTGTCAGTTCTTTAATATTAAAGAAATTGGTTGTCCGTCCCTAAACAGGTTTAAGGGAAACCGGTTTACATATTGAGAAACACGACTTAGGGGCGGGGTTTGTGCTCTTAACAATGCATACATTATTTTAAAATTTTTTAAAAGTACTTTGATGCCAAGAAAAAAATTTTATATACGTCATTTTTAAAGTTCAAATTGACCAATTTATTCAAGATTTGAAAGGGGAGGTAATTGGTCACCACTTTCAATACTTCATAAACACAAAACGATGTTCATGAAGCAAGGTAGATATGATCTTAAAACTTCGAATTATGGTGAACACTTTACATTCTGTAATCCCGAATTGACACCAGCAACATACGCCTGTCACTTTTGTGCAAATCGTCGGGATGGAGTCAGAAAATTAATTTCAATATATAATGAAATATGTTTAGAATCCCAAAATAAATTAATAAATATATTATTATGGTATAAAATAAACTCTGACTTTTTATTGGGAGTTCAAATTGCAGGTACGGAGAAGTGCGGGATCGTGATTTCAACTCCTATTATGGCACGAGTAAGAGCTAGCCTGGGACATTGCGTGAGGTTCACGATCTTATCAATAAGCGCGCGCCCTAAGGCTTGTGCCTTGTCCCTTTTCTTGAGGTCGGGTACTGTTACAGGAGCGCAGGCTCCGGTACCTCTTTTGCGAGTCCCTTTTATGTCCCTTTTGTGGAAAGGAAAGAAACTTAGAATCAATTTAACACGTTCTGGGGCGGAAAGAGAAATCTGTATTTGAAACTATTTTCCCACATTAACTTGTGAGATGATAACCATCTTTGATTATTTTGGGTGTGCGGTCTTTCTCACGTACATAGAAAGTCCAGTTGAAAATTAATTGCTCGTAATGAGAAAAAAGGTCAGGTGATCAATATTGTTACATGGGGATGTGGGGGATGGGTGGAAGGTGAGCGACAATTTCTCACTTGGGTGTGTGGTTTTTCTAACGTACATAAAAAGCCCATTTGAATATTAATTACTTACAATGAGGAAAAAGGTTTCTAAAAAATTTAGCATTTGTCTAACTAAAACTTCTCAAAGGGGGTGATTGCGAGGGAGGGATGGTGGAAAAGCATGCTCCCCATATGAAGAGGGGATAAAAATGAGAAGTTACTGTAAAGGAACTTCAGTTCGATTTCAAAGTCCACTGGATCCTTGTTAGAGTCATCAGCAGCAACATCAGTAACAACCACAACAACAAACAAAAATCATCAAACAACAAAATCAACTAAACAACAAACAAAAAATCAACTAAACAACAAACAACAAATCAACAACAACAACAAAACAGTTAAACAGCAACAACAAAATCAACTAAACAACAAACAAAAAATCAACTAAACAACAAACAAAAAATCAACTAAACAACAAACAACAAATCAACTACAACAACAAAACAGTTAAACAGCAACAAAACCATCAAGCAAACCACAAAAAACAGTTAAACAGCAACAAAAACATCAAGAAAACAACAAAAAACAGTTGAACAGCAACAAAAACAGCAAGAAAACAACAAAAAACAGTTGAACAGCATCGACAACATCATGAATATCAACAACAACGTATGTGATAAAATCACCAAATTCCTCAAAAATAAATGGTAATTTAATTTTTGAGGATCATTGATGAATGGAGAAAGTTGGTGAGAGAAAATCGAAATATGGCGTACATATGCTATCATGTCCCTGGGCCGACGCGTCGTCGCGACGATGATGTAAGAGAGGGCCCGGATACTTTTCAATGCCACCAGGCACCATACCTTAGGATTAAAGCTATTGATTTAATAAAGAAATACAATAAACTTAACCTAAAATTAAAAAAAAATATATATATTAAAAAAAGTCTATATATATATTTGCAAAAACCAATTAAAAAAATAATAAAAAAATATATATATTTATAAATTCAAATTTGTATCTACTTTTGTTTGGGGCATAGGTGTTTGTTTATCTTACGTACTCAAATTTACAAAATAATTGACTAACCTATGCTTAAAAATTGATTGTTTTTTTGGCTATAGTCTAATTGCATGTCAACTGGGAGTGCATTAAACTCATATAAAGCCCTATAGAGGGGCTCATTTTGGGAATAATTAGTCCGCCTCAACTCGAGAAAAAAGGGATAAAAATTCGTAAGTTGTCTAGACGGAGCTTTAAATCCAACTTTCGAGAGTAGTAGTAGAGTAGACAGTCGATACTACCATTCACAAAATCGAAGATGAAGCAAATGGCAGGGATATTTCTACGATGAGCAAGGGATGGTAGGTAAACAACCTTACATTGCTGGTGATATAAAGGAACAGGGTCTAACAATCTTAGCGGCAAAAAAGCGAATTTAAGAAATTGTTTCTGTAGTCGTTCTATTTCCATTAGTGGTAGTAAAGGGATTCCAGATAAGAGCTGCATATTCTAGTTTAGATCGAACAAATGCAAAATAAAGCGCAAGTCTGGTGTAGGGATCACTGAATAGCGATGCGTTCCGCTTCACAAATCCAAACATGGCATAGGCTCTGGGCATGATATAATCGAAGTGTGCTGAGAACTTAAATTTCGAGTCAAACATCACACCTAGATCTAAGGATTCCTGCCGTAGCTGCCATTAATATTAGGGTGGGACGAAATTATATACAGATTTACTGTAAGTAACATAGAAGCACTTGTTTATGTTAAGAGGAAGCGCATTTCGGCTACACCAAGAGTTAATAGACTTAAAAATTAAAATCAGACTTAAATTTTAAATCATCTGCATACAGTAGACACTCTGAAGATAGACAGAACTTGACATCATTAATGAATATTATGAAAAGCAGAGGGGCCATAGCACTCCCCTGAGAAAGGCCAGAGGTTGCCAAATAGGAACCAGGGAAATTTCCATTAATATTCACTCTATAAAGACGATGGTGTAAATATGATTTTATCCAATTTATTAATGCCGAATGTATACCCAAGCGAAATAGTTTTACCAGTAGGGCATTGTGGCTAACTTTGTCAAAGGCTTTCTCAAAATCAGTGTATATGGAATCAACCTGTGATCGCATATTAAAGGCATGAACGCAATAGTTGCTGAAAACGGCAAGGTTAGTCGTGATTGACCGACCTGCTACAAAACCATGCTGAGAAGTACTTATATATGTTTTAGCAAGAAATGATAATTTATGGGCAACAATGCGCTCGAACAGTTTGCTATATTGCTGATCTTTGCTATAGGCCTGTAACTGACAATGTTATTCTTCGGCCCTGATTTTAAAATTGGAGTCACGGATGCGACATTCCAACTTTCCGCAAAGTGTTCCACTAGAAAGTGATTTCTCAAAGATAATTATAATTTTTAGTGGTACGCATAGCACCTCTATACAATGTTTCAGAAAGTAAGCCGGAATCCCATCACAGTCCGGAGTGTAAGAATCATCAACGTCTTTAACAGCTTTATGAATATTCTCTTCTAGCACGGTTAAACTACCTAAATTTAATAGAGGAGTGATCGCATTTAAGGTTTGAATCTCATTCCAGGCTGCTGTTGGCTCAAAATTAGCTTTAAAATAAGAGGCAAAAAGATTTGCAGCTTCTATATTTGAGTGCGAAGATACATTTCCTTGGAACATAGCAGATGACACTGAAGAAGCTTTTTTCATTGAATTAATAAATCGCCAGCAAGAGTTGGGATTACTTTTTAGCCCGATCTCAACATCCGCTATATATTGATTGTAAAGAAATTTATTTAGAAATTCAAATTCTCGTTTGGGCTCAAGTGTATCTATTCCAATCACAAGCATCGTGTGTAACCAAAAACTTGTATCTAACTTATTTCTAAGACTTTTAAGCGTTTTTAAACCTTTTGTAAACCAAGGCAACTTGAACTTTCTCGAGCATTGTTTTTAATAATGTTTAAAATAAGGTTTAAAAAATTTCATAGCACGACTCTAATCTGAAATGCCATAAAACTGATTTCCAGTTAATGGCAGATATCTCATTTCTGATGGAACAGAGGTTGGTTTCATTGGAAACAAATCTAGGAGAAAGCTCAGATGATGGCGCAAAACTATAAAAGTTTATACCTAGTAGCAAGGGCCTATGATGGATGTCACAATTGCTTATAGGTGAATTACATTGGACTAAGGGAAAGTTAATATCAGCGCTAAGGAATACTAGATCTACAATTGTATGCAAGTTATTGAATATATTATTGACTTGTATTAAGTCAATACTGAAAATATCATCGATGAAAAGAATCTCGTGTGGTTGATGTATGTTGTTTGGCAATGAAGATTGATGGTCCGGATCCTGGGACCAAACGAGAGATTGAAGTCGCCAATCACACAGATATGTTGATGGTCCAGCAGATATCGGTAATGTTTTCCAGAAGAGCCTTGTAAAGTTTATAGGAAGCGTTCGGTGGTAAATATGACACCAAAATTGGCAGAGTTTCCGATTCTCCAATTATCGAAACCGCAACATGATCCAGAAAGGTATCTTCAATGAGAAGTCAAATTGCCAAGTAGCGCAAATTGCAACGAACAGCAACAATTACAACACCCCTTTTAGCACAGTGGGTTTTCGTGCTATCTCTGTTTTATTTATTTGAGTACAAGTTTATGTTAAACCAAGTTTCAACTAAAACTATAACATCAAACTCGCATTGGGATGTGGCAAGGTATAGCTGCTCCGCCTTTGTCCGCATTCCAGAGATGTTTTGAAAATAAACTTTAAGCGGGGCTGTACTCACAATAGCATAATCAACAACCTCAGGACTCGTATCTAATGCATCATAGTCCAATGCTGTAGGAAGTAGAGGCCTGCATGAATGTATTTATTTTAAAACTTACAGTACTGTACAGCTGTACACGGTACTCACATTTAGTGTACTCATACAATATTGTAGAGAGTACCCACTCTACCGATAGTAACTGAGTACACTATTTTAGAGTTGCAACACTTTTTTAATACTATGTGTATGCTTCTCAATCTGAACAATACTATGAGTGACGTCTCAATTACTATTGTACAGTAATGTACTCTGAGTAAAAAAAAAAGTGCAGTAGTGTGAAAGTTGTCGGAAGCAATAGCCTTTATAATACAATTAATGATGAAATCGAAACATATAAACACGTTAAAATCTCGTACAGTGACGACTTTAATGTCTTGCAATGGTGGTATAATAATAAGAAACAATTTCCATTATTATACAAACTAGGCCTACAAATCTTAGCGGTCCCAGCAAGTAGGGCTCCGTCGGAGAGGGCGTTTTCAATTGCAAAAAATCTAGTTTCCGCAAAGCGTTCCAAAATTGCTTCGACTGAAGACATGGTCAACAAACTAATGTTTTTAAACTCCAACATAGACAGCATTAATGAAAATGTCTTAAATAGCGATTAATGTATTAATAAATCCGTCAATATTTTATGACTAACGACACTTCGTCTCTTTCATTAGGTTTTAAGTTATTCTGCTAGTGGATAGATTACAATATTACAAAGAAATAAGCAAGCTTTAACATTTTATAAATTCAGTAGGCCTTGTAATTTTGGGAAAACTTCATTCACTGTACAATGAGTGATTGTACACCAAAAACACTGTATTCACAATATTCTGTACTGTGTCTGGAAAAGTGAGTACAGTATTTGGCAAAACAGTCACAAGTGCTGCATTCACTCATATTTAAAGTAATGAATACAGAAAAACTTATACAAGTTTTAAGAATGAGTGATTCATTTGTCAGTTTGAATGCATTCATGCAGACCTCTAGTAGGAAGTATATGATCTTGCGATTCCAATGTTGTAGGCCCGCATATCACCTTCAGTAAAGTAGTGATTTTGATACAGCGATTTATTAATTCAATGAAAAAAGCTTCTTCAGTGTCATCTGCTATGTTTCAAGGAAATGTATCTTCGCACTCAAATATAGAAGCTGCAAATCTTTTTGCCTCTTATTTTAAAGCTAATTTTGAGCCAACAGCAGCCTGGAATGAGTTTCAAACCTTAAATGCGATCACTCCTCTATTAAATTTAGGTAGTTTAACCGTGCTAGAAGAGAATATTCATAAAGCTGTTAAAGACGTTGATGATTCTTACACTCCGGACTGTGATGGGATTCCGGCTTACTTTCTGAAACATTGTATAGAGGTGCTATGCGTACCACTAAAAATTATAATTATCTTTGAGAAATCACTTTCTAGTGGAACACTTTGCGGAAAGTTGGAATGTCGCATCCGTGACTCCAATTTTAAAATCAGGGCCGAAGAATAACATTGTCAGTTACAGGCCTACAGCAAAGATCAGCAATATAGTAAACTGTTCGAGCGCATTGTTGCCCATAAATTATCATTTCTTGCTAAAACATATATAAGTACTTCTCAGCATGGTTTTGTAGCAGGTCGGTCAATCACGACTAACCTTGCCGTTTTCAGCAACTATTGCGTTCATGCCTTTAATATGCGATCACAGGTTGATTCCATATACACTGATTTTGAGAAAGCCTTTGACAAAGTTAGCCACAATGCCCTACTGGCAAAACTATTTCGCTTGGGTATACATTCGGCATTAATAAATTGGATAAAATCATATTTACACCATCGTCTTTATAGAGTGAATATTAATGGAAATTTCCCTGGTTCCTATTTGGCAACCTCTGGCCTTTCTCAGGGGAGTGCTATGGCCCCTCTGCTTTTCATAATATTCATTAATGATGTCAAGTTCTGTCTATCTTCAGAGTGTCTACTGTATGCAGATGATTTAAAATTTAAGTCTGATTTTAATTTTTAAGTCTATTAACTCTTGGTGTAGCCGAAATGCGCTTCCTCTTAACATAAACAAGTGCTTCTATGTTACTTACAGTAAATCTGTATATAATTTCGTCCCACCCTAATATTAATGGCAGCTACGGCAGGAATCCTTAGATCTAGGTGTGATGTTATATATGATGGACGTTGATGCACTACGAGCAGTACAAACAAGTGGCCCAACGATACCAAGCACGTGCTTGTTACGCGCGGGACCCTTTATCAATTAGGGCAAAAATGCGAGTTCGCGAGGAAAATATATGAAACAAGTACTACAAATACTACAACTAAGATTGAAGCAAATGAGATAAAATTTTAGTTTTTAATACGGGGATAGATGTTGAAGTGCAAATTAAATGATAAAGATTGTTATAATTTTTACATAGAACACGAAAGGGCTCATGCAGAGTAAAATTTGATGTACATCGAGGCAAATTAAGAGGGTAATAATTTCGTGTTAGTCTAACGGGAACATTAAAAGTTAAACGGTTTACCAGTTCTACGGAGTCAATATCACCTTTTATAAGATTTTGCATAAAAATAGTACCAAGCATTATTCTACGGTTTTCAAGTGTAGGTAAATTAAGCAATAGTAATCTACTCTGGTAGGAAGGTAGCCTTACGTTTTGATCCCAGTTCAAACTACGAAGGGCAAAAAGGAGAAATTTTTTTTGCACCGACTCAATACGGTCGATGTGCACTTGATATTGTGGACTCCAAACTGAAGAACAATATTCCAAAATAGGACGGACAAGGGAGGTATATAATAATCTGGTTGTATAAGGGTCATCAAATTCCTTTGACCAACGCTTTATAAACCCAAAAACACTCATAGCTTTATTGACAGTGGTCATTATGTGGCAATCAAATTTAAGTTTTGGGTCGAGAAGAACACCTAAATCGTTAATTGAATATATACGGTCGAGTGGTGTATTTTGAAGAGAATAACTAATAAACGTAGGAGTACCCCTATAAAAAGTCATAACGTTGCATTTAAGGCAGTTCAGATTTAAAAGATTGTACTCACACCATCCCTGAAAACAATCAATATCTGACTGTAAGTTGAAACCGGACCCTACATCTTTATATGATAAACAAAGCTTAACATCGTCAGCGTACATTAGTACACGAGAATGAGCTACAATAGAGGGAAGATCGTTAATAAACAAAGTAAACAGCAAAGGGCCTAAATGACTACCTTGAGGAACTCCAGATGTCACGTTGATCATTTTAGAAACAGCGCTCTTAAATATAACCCTCTGAGTCCTACCATTCAAGTAACTTGAAATCCAAGTTAATAGATTACATGGAAACCCAAGCTGATCTAATTTGAATAAAAGGAGAGAGTGGTTAACAGAGTCAAAGGCCTTACTAAAATCTGTATATATAACGTCAGTCTGCATGTTATTCTTATATCCATTTATTACAATAGATGACAGTTCAAGAAGGTTAATGGTGGTCGATCTTCGCTTAACAAAACCATGCTGACACGGTGATATTAGCGAGGAACATAAATGCTGCAAATGAGAAGTAATAATACATTCAAATGCTTTAGGAATTGCCGACAATTTAGAAATGCCTCTATAATTCTGGGCATCCGCCTTCGCACCCTTTTTGTGGAGTGGAATAATGAAAGAGTCCTTCCAGATAGTTGGAAAAACTGATGATGAAATAGACAAATGAAAAAGTTTAAGAATCGGTTTACAAATGGTTGAAGCACAAAACTTAAGCACACTCCCAGGGAGTCCATCAGGACCGGGAGAATACGTTGGCGTTGTTGTTGCTAAATCCTTTAAAAGAGAACTTTCGGTAATTACAGGGGTAAAAATACAATTAGCCCTATTTAAGGGGTTAGGGTAGATAGGGTTTGACCAAGCAGCCGAACTATAAGTTGTTTGGAAAAACTCGGCAAATAAATCCGCAATTTCAGAATCCGACGATGCCTCTTTTGAGTTTAAACGTACCGATGAAGGCAATGCCGAAGACTTACGCTTGGCATTAACGAAGTTATAAAACTGCTTTGGATCATTTGAAAACTCGAATTTACATCGATTTAAATACATGGAATAGCAATGACTGTTGAGAACATTAAAATCTGAACGAGCCACAACAAATTTCGCAAAATCAGATGGCTTACCCGTTTTTTTATACTTTTTATAAGTGTTGGATTTAAGATTTTTAAGTCTTTGAAGCGCATTGTTAAACCAAGGAGGCCTGTTTAGCTTCGGAGGAAGACTGTCAGGAACGCATTCGTCAAAAAAAGTGTTTAAAACCCTATAGAAAAGTTCAATTGCACTGTCAATATCCATGCAATTGTACAAATCAGTCCAATTATATTGCGAAATCATGTAGTTTAGTTTATTATAGTCACATTTACGAAAGCATCTCCTTTTAGTTTGAGGAACTAAAGGAGAAAGGGTATCAGTACAGGGGAGGCCAATTGTCAATTCCAAAGTTGGATGATATAAGTCTTCAGGTACAACAAGTGCGTCAATTCTAGCTACAGTGACTTCATGCGGATCTAAAACGAATACTAGATCTAATTGTCTATTTAATGAATTTCGTATAAAGCTTACTTGCTGTAACGATAATTCTAAAAGGCCATCCACAAAATCATGGGCGGATAAAGGAGTAGCGACAAGTGAGTCAGTGGGAAGAGACCAAGAGATATTAGGGAGATTAAAGTCACCCAAAACAATCAAAAGGTCTCTGTTGGAAAGAAAGGATAGAACAGATTTTATAGCAGACAGATGGTGCTCATAAATTATTAAATCAGAGCCAGGAGGAATATAAGAGCAGGTTACAAAAATAGATAAGGATTGAATGGAAACTTTGACACTAACAAATTCAATATCGTTAGGGATATGAATGTTAAGTCTCTCCGATGTTAAACTAGAGGTAACGGCAATCAGTACACCACCCCCCCTACGCGGGAAGCGATCGGTCCTGTAGGAGTTAAAGTTCATTGACAAAACTTCAGAGTCAGATATCTCTGGTTTTAGCCAAGTTTCCGTAAAAGCCAAAATATCTTCAGTAAATGCAGAGGAGTCAGCATAAAGCTTTGGTAGCTTCATATTTAGTCCTCTAACATTTTGATAAGCCAAAAATAAACCTGTTAGTTTTTTGGCACAGCGGAAGACCTATTATTAGGCACAATGGAAAGCCGATTATTAGGCACAGTGGGAGGCCTGTTATTTGTTCTCGGTTTATTGGGAACAAATTCTTTTATTACCAAATCATCATTAAGCCAAAAGCTTTCAGAAAGTAGTACATTAAACACATCAGGCGGAGCAAATATTTTAAAAGAAGATATCCTACGGGCGTACGAAAATCGAAATTGTTCAACTTCAATGTCCTCGGATGGGAATTTTTCACGTATGAATTCCATAACATCCTCAGATTTGGTATCCGGGGTAAATCTAGAAAACAAACAATTGCTTCCTATGTGGAACAACTGAAAGTTTCTTACGCCCCCCAGCAGCAGTCCGAACCTCACTTGGCTGGGACCCAGAAGCGGTTCCTACTGTATCTACAGTCAGCACCGACTTCTGTGACTCAGGTTGGCATCCAGAAACAGAGTCACCTCCGGAACTGGCTGTAACCATAGGCACAGGTGGCTCGCTTACCCCTGTGTCGACCGGAACTGCTGCAGCTACCGAGTTCAATGTTTTGTTTTCTTTCACGGTCTTATTAACCGCCCCTGAGCTGGCTTTTTGGCGTTTAGGCGACTCGGTTAATAATAATTTCTTATTATTAAATTGGTCACAAACTGAGTTGAACCCGTCATTGAGCTGTTTAAAAACTCGAGAAAGGTTCAATAGTCCGTCTCGAGTCTGCCTCATAAAGCTGCTCATTTCGACTGTCATTTCCTTGCAGGACTCACATGCCCACATGAGACCGGTACGCATTTCAATGAAGTCTTTAACTATGCCAGTAAATCCTGCACATTTGACGTGCATGACCGAATCGCAGAGCCAACAGATAACAAAAGAATCTTTGGTTGACGTCGGAAGAGAACAACTTTTCTTTGTACAGATAAGGGCCATTTTATAGGTAAAAAAGGTTATTTAAAGAAATAGAAAATAAAATTTGGAAAATATACCTTGAGTAAATTTGGCACTGGGATCAAATTCCAAAACCGCAAAAAAACACAAAACACGAAAGTATAAGAGCGCGAGATCGCGAATTAAGTCGAGAGCAAGAGAGCGCGAGAGAAAAAATGTTCAATCGACTGAGCGTGGCTTGTGGGGCACCAACAACTAAACGAACGAACAGTTACAATGTAAAGCGAGAGAGAGAGAGACTATGAGAAAAGCACCCAAGAGTCTACAGGAAATTTGGCAGGTTCCGAGAGAGCGAAATTACAGTTATAATAGAGCGGAAAAGAGAGGGAGAGAAAGAGAGAATACAAGAGCAAATTTAGAGAGTGCACAATAACACCAACAAAGCCAAGATATTAAACAAATCTAATGGAAATTGTTAAAATAACTAAAACCACATACCCGTTAAACAGGGAGATCTATTTAAAACACTAACGCGATTGTTAGACAAACTTTGTTAGTAAGCTAAACACAAAACACTTGCGAAAAAATCACAAAAATAAATCAAAAACTCAGAGCACAGGTAAACACAACCGTTCACAAGCGACGCTAAATCGGAAATGATCAAGAATATAAGTACTTTATAGGGTCGGAAATGCTTCCTTCTAGCTGTTACATACATTTGCACGAATACAATATACCCTTTTACTCTACGAGTAACGGGTATAACGGGACACCATTAATTTTTTAGTCTCGAAGCTTGAATTACATATTCATGCACGCGTTAGATCTCTAGGCTACCAATAAAGGACATTTTCTTCGATTAAAAGCGATTTTTCTTAGTTTTGAAAAACATTTTCTAAAAAGTGAATAAGAAGGAAAACTGATCTAATGAGGATACATTTTTTATTTTTTAGAAAAATATTACTGTGGAAGGCAGTCCACGTAGTGACGAAGTGGCACCAGGAGAGTGTGCGAAGGCGACTACTCTATATACAGGAAAAAATAAAAATCTGCTGTGATTGTCCGATCGTAAGGAGTAATACACCAATCGAAAGGCATCGCAAAACTTAAAGAATTTCATACCAAGTCTTTAAGAATATATTTTGGTTTGCGACAGAGAGCAGTGAAAGTGTAAAAGTGAAAATTTAGAAATTTGGAATTTTTGGAAAAATTCGCTAGTATAGCTGGACAAAAGCTACACACAAAAAAAAAAGCACGTCGCCGTAAAAAGTTAAGCTCTGATCTATTGACTTTAAAATAAACCGAATACTGGTCCAATTGGGTTAATATGTGCCGAGATATAGGAAGAAATTCGAAAAAAATCCGAAATTTGTCATTTTGATTTGGATTGATCGAATAATACACAATTATTTCACGATAAGAATGAACGCTTTATTTTGTGTCGACAGTTCGTTGTCAGAAACAAGAGAGAGAGAGAGAAAAATAGCGAGACCAGACCATCTCAAGAGGGAATATCTTACATGCTATTAAATATACCAAATTATTATGATTAGTTATAGGGTTCCTCAACATCCCGGCCCACCCTGAAACTAAGTTTCTGAATTAGGCAGAATGGCAATTTTAGAAATGGGTCTAACAGGTTCTCCTGATGAGCTCGCAGCATTACGGTGCGTACCAGGCCGTCCTTGCCTGGATAGAGTTCAATTACGCGCGCCAAAGCTCAAGCGGCGGAGGTGTATTTGTATTCTTGATGATCGCCATATCCCCAGTAGCAACGTTCTTCCTCTCCGTATTCCACTTAGGGCGCTGTTGAAGTGTAGTGAGGTACTCCTGATGCCATCTCTTCCAAAAGCCTTGTAGCATTGCCTGTACATTTTGCCAGTAATCCAGTCGGTAAACTGCTATGTGGCCAAGATCGCCCTCTGGAACTGATGTATAAGGGTGTAAAGAAGCTACTACGGCCGGAGTGATCCTCAGCGGCCCAGAGTTCCCCACAAAATTTATAATATTCTGAGACGGCCAAGACATAAGACGCCAATGATTTGTCTGGAGTTTTATTATAGGGGAACGAACAAGGTGGGTTTCTTAGGGACCATCCGGAGCCAGCGGGGCTATCGGCGGCTACTACTGTGGCCCGGAATGCCCCAGCGGCCAATGCCTCTGTCCGGCCCGGAATAATCCAGCGGCGCGTACACGAGTCTGCGCCCGGAAATTGTCCAGCGGCCCGTGCTCCAGCCTGTACCCGGAATAATCCAGCGGTCAGCGCTCAAGCCTGTACCCGGAATAACCCAGCGGTCACAGGAAGAAGGAAGAAGGCACCCCGGCGAAGAGCCCTAGTGGAAGGTCCCTGGGTACGCGACGAAAAGAAGGGGGGGTGATCTGTTCGTCCTTTTATTTGTTCCAAAGGTCCTAGTAGTTCCATTGTTGGCCGGTGGCCATGCTCACCCGTAGCGGAGCGCCTCGATGTGCGTCCTCTGGCTACTTGTCACTTTCGCGTCCGATCACCTCGCTCGTTTTCTTTCGACTCCCTGTTTGTTTTTTTCTGCTCGTGATTCCTGGGACCTAATTCTGTCTAAAACTCTGGTGACAGCGCTGCTTTGCGCGAGAGCGTTGTTTTTAAACTTCGGCGGCAGCGCTGCTGGAAACTTTGGCGGCAGCGCTGCTGGAAACTTTGGCGGCAGCGCTGTTTGCGTCGTTGGTGGTCTCTTTCGCTCCTTGCTTTGTGTGAGCGACGCGGCTGCTGTCTTTGATCGGTGCTCTCTTAATTCTCTTTGTACGTCTAGTTCTCTTAACATATAACTGACTTTTTGGCTTCGTGCCCTCTTAAATTAGATAACGTGTGGCTTCGTGCCCTCTTAAACTAAATCTTATGCTAATGTGCTTATATGCTTATGTCAAATTTGTGACTTCGTCTCAAGGGCGAAGAGAGGGCGTGAATTGACGACGGGCTCAATTTGAGCCAGAAGGGTGTGCATCTGCTCAAATGTGAGGATGGAATTCCCGATGACACGACGCAGATGAAGCTTTACGAAGCGAACAGCTGATTCCCATTTTTCGCCCCAGTGGGGTGCGTGCGGTGGTATAAAACTCCATTTAATACCCTCGCTGGCCAACGATTGAGTTACTAGAGTGTTATGCTGCTGTGACAGGATGAGCTTATACATGTCGTCTAACACCTTCTTAGCTCCCACAAAGTTGCGACCGTTGTCGCTGAAGATGTGGGTACACTTGCCTCGACGGGAGATAAAACGACGAAGTGCAGCGAGAAAAGTCTCCGTGCTGAGATCTGTAGCCAACTCCAAATGAATTGCGGAGGTCACTAGGCAGACAAATAGGCAGATGTATCCCTTTTCCTTTCGTGGATTCCTTCCCTTGAGCACCTTGAGCAGAAGCGGTCCGGCATAGTCGCACCCAGTATTTTCAAATGGATATGCTTGACCTACCCGAACAGCTGGCAAGTCCGCCATGTATTGATCAGCTGTTTTGTGGCGTTGGCGAAAACATTTGTGACAAGAATGTGTAAGCTTGCGAATCATGTTGCGTGCGCCAACTATCCAATATTGTTGCCGAACGATGACGAAAAGTGCTGTCACACCTGGATGAAGATGTATCCTGTGCTCGTGCTCCAAAATAAGCAGAGAAATGCGATGATATTTTGGCAGAATAAGTGGATGCTTGACTTCCTCCGGTAGAAGCGAGTTTGAGAGGCGCCCACCTACACGAAGCAGGCCGTTCTTGCAAACCATGGGTGAAAGTGTTCGAAGTGTTGACGAATTTGCAACAGCTTTTCCCCTTTGCAACAGGTGTATATCGGATGAGAAGCCTTCTTGAGCGTGCCTGAGACAATAAATGCGGGCCTCGCTGATTTCCTCAAACGTGAGTGTGAGGCTTGACGGAATCCGGTTCTTCATTCTGCTTCGATTCATAAAGCGTAGAACATAAGCAGTGCAGCGAATCAGCTTGTTCCAGGAAGAAACTCGAAGCGATAGACACTAAGTCGGGGACGCTTCAGGTTTAGATTCAACACGGCTGCATAGATGTGCATAAAGTTAGCAGTGCAACTTTTGATTTTCAAAAATTTTTTTTTCCTATAATTTGCCGTTAATTATCCGTAAATTATTCGTGAAAGAAAAAAATTTGCCGCTCAATTATTTTAAAAGTTATTGGATGCTCTGCTAACTTGATATCAAGTTAGCAGTGCACTTTCTCAATCTTTGACTTTTCCAACATTTTTTTTTCCAGAAATTTGCCGTTAATTATCCGTAAATTATTCGTGAAAAAATCAAATTTGTCGCTCTTCTCTAAATATTTTTTTTTGTAAATAATGTTATTGCTCTGCTAACTTGATATCAAGTTAGCAGTGCACTTTCTCAATCTTTGACTTTTCCAACATTTTTTTTTCCAGAAATTTGCCGGTAATTATCCGTAAATTATTCGTGAAAAAATCAAATTTGTCGCTCTTCTCTAAATATTTTTTTTGTAAATAATGTTATTGCTCTGTTAACGTGATATCAAGTTAGCAGTGCACTTTCTCAATCCTCGACTTTTCCAACATTTTTTTTTTTCAGAAATTTGCCGTTAATTATCCGTAAATTATTCGTGAAAAAATCAAATTTGTCGCTCTTCTCTAAATATTTTTTTTTGTAAATAATGTTATTGCTCTGTTAACGTGATATCAAGTTAGCAGTGCACTTTCTCAATCCTCGACTTTTCCAACATTTTTTTTTTCAGAATTTAGTTTCAGAGTTTATTTATATGTAAAATATTCGTAAAAAAACAGTTTGTTTTTATATATTTATTTCAGTTTATTATATAGTTACAACGAATTATAACAGTTAGTAACATAAGACCTTAATCTAATTATAAATTAAAAAAGCTTTAAAGTTTTGCATATATAAGCAATTCTGGCTTGACCATATTATTTTTGGGACTATAAGGCTTTTTTTGTAAATCGTCATAAACTGTCCAATGTGCGTTCCTTCGTGCAAAAGCCTTATAATGACAAACAGTGTCGGTTACTTTCGTTGTAACTGATGGCCCTACAAAATCCACAAACCCTACCAATTCATACATTGCATCACATTTGGGACTTTTAAAAGTAGTAGGTAATGCTGAAATGTCCAGGGGATAGTCTATATCCACGCCGATCAGCACAATGTTTCCTAAAAATAGAAAAAACATTTTATATTTATATTTTGTAAATAAAATTATTTATATTACCAATCTCATGAACGCTGTTTGTGTTGACATTACCGCAGGAATTCTCTTGACATTTGGTCCCATCAAGGACGACATGATCTTGGATAACAACAGAAAGATTTCCTACTAACTCTTTGGATGTAATGGTAATTGTGGGGAACTCAGTTATTCTAGGACTGCAGCCAGACGGACAAATTGATATTTCAGTAAAGGATGGAGTTGCCTTAAATATGAAATTGGCCAGACTAACTACATTGCAAGTGCAATCAATATTTTCAATATGACCCCGTTTCGGTTCTTTTTTAAAAAATGCTAACATAGTTTCTGCTCTCTTTTTATATGTCATTGAATCTATTTGATGGTCAAAGACATGCATGACAACATTAAACATTTTATTATCATGCCTTTCGCTTGCTAGGTATTCTTTGATTTTTTCAGAGTCTGATACTCCAGCGATGAGCAATTGGAAAATGCTATCAAATGGACATGTGTTGTTAAGCGAGAACTTTGAATTTCCTATTGTGACGAGACCTAAAGAAGAGTTGGATCCATTTTTAAGGACAGGCAAAGGGCAGCACTTAGAACTGAAGAGATCATTTATGTTTCCATGTTCGTCGTTTAAATAAAGAGCGCGTTTTCTTTTATACGTTTTTTGTCCCAAACCTCTCCAGTTTTCAATTGCGTTTAACGCAACTCTTGGTGAATTTACCGAGCTGTCAAAACATTCTTGGCAAACAATAATTTCCTTGCCGTCTTCCTCCAAAAACTTTCCGAACTGAACCTCTTTTTGACACAGGTAGCATGTTCCAGATGGGGATTGGAAATTTGGATCAGATGTGACGCTCTTACTGTTGATGTAATCCTCTTGATTCATATTTTCGGAACTAGTGATACTTTCATGTACTTCATTCTCGATTTCCGAATAATTTGTTTTTTTTTCTTTTAGGGAGCAGTCAATAAGCTTTGCACTTCCGTTAAAGTACTTTATAAGCTTTTCTACACCAAGGTCAATTCTGCATCTAGATTGCAGAACTCTATTTTTAATAGAATTGAATTCGACTTCCACTGGTGCGCTGCTCGCTGGTATCCTACCATATCCAAAACGCGGTTGAACAATGGAAGACCACATAGGAATAGTTCTAATATGTCTTAAAAGGCGCTTTGAAAGTGTTAGGCACTCTCGAGGGTTCAGATCGTCGCCTTCCTCATTTCGAAGAATATTATCGACTTCTTCTTTAAGGGAAGCAGCCCAATGCGCAAGGTATCCGTTTTTTTAATCTGAAATGTTATTCTCAAAACTATTTTGATAAAACTCTGGAGCTGTGGAATATATATACACATTAATGTTTAATTATTTGATAAGCTATATAATTAATTTACCTGAATTATTCTTCGTTTCTGTTTCAGTGGCGTCCAAGATGCATTCAACTTCTTTTTGAATTGGTGATGGATCCTTGGCACGGCTTTCAATTAATTTTACCGATTCCTTCAGAATTGTTGCTCCTTCTCCGCCTTTTTTGACAATGATATTATAAGCAGAGCTTTATAATAGTTCCAGCTTCTGTCGGATTGGTACACATAATAAGCTGGCCGATTCCAATCAAATAGAACCGTTTTACTGTTTTTTTCTCATTTTTTAAGAAATCAGCCCAGTTCTTTAAGTAGTGGGCAACGTCGATCCGAATGTACGACCTGGGTAAATTTTCCGACATACAGGCTTCAGCGTACCCTTCTATTGTATCGCACGTAGCAAATGCAAGGCAGGAAGCTGATAGCAAAGCCCTGGACGAGTCGCATACCTGAAAGGAATTTGTAATTATTTTAATGCTTTACTTTAAAATGATTGTTCATTTTTGTTAATTACCACTTCTTTTGGATACTGCGCTCCCGATTGAATCCAGCTTAAGAGCCAAGATAGTATTGTCACTGTATCTTGCTTTTCTGTTATCATTGATGATACCACAAACTGTCCAAAAGAACCGTGTATAACGGCAATGTGCAGAAATATATGTTGCGATTTTTGTCCGTCTACATGCATATACTCCACAAATCTACCTCCAGATGCATCAATGCACAGTCTACTCGTTTTTCTCAACTTGTTGTAGACGCGAATCTGGTGTGGAGACCAAAAATGAACTTTAACGGGATCCTTTCCAATTTCACGAATTGCTTCTTCACCGCTTGGACTTCGTTTAAGATCCGAAATGGCGTCTAGTGGATCGGATTTTCGGTGCATCCTTTTAGAGGCTTCATGTTTTGCAGTCCTGCAAACCGAGGCCTTGTATAGGTGTGGGGGCTCGACAGTATCATTCTTCTCCCATCATGTTGTCAGCATTTCTTGCTCTGTAAAACAGAGTGGATTCCGTTTCTAAAGTTGAAACCACTTGCTGTCGAGTTTCTCCGCGAAGCTGTCGCTTTCCACATGCCTTATCACCTTGACTCGCTGAGCAGACGACTTTCAGGACTCTGTCACTTTCAAGCTGTGGCAATATTTCAGCTTTCAGTCTACTGCCACATTTGCAATGTCCTACAATTATTAAAAAGTAGTTATATTAAATTTAACTTTGGAATCCAAAGGAACAGGTCAAAAATAAAATGTTATTCACTCACCTTGAAAATTGCCTGATTGTTTGTCAGAGCTTATAAAATGGTTTTGAAAATGATATTTATAATCCTTTGGTAAACTCCGCCGTTTTTAGTTTTACAATTTCGGACGGTCTGGATAATCAAGTGGTCGAATTCCGTTTTTTCAAAGGACAGAACAAATTTAAATTCTTTTTCATGCTCTGCCGACTGTTCAGACTCGACTTCAGAGTCATTGTTATTGAAATCCTCTTGGTCTAAATCACGTGGTGGCTCCTTACCAATTAAGAGTGCTTTCAAGCCAAATCGATTGTTAACCACGTAGGAATATAAAGTGTCCGATTTGATTTTATTATTAAGATCTTTGGAAATTTCCTTCCACACCGGATTTGAAGCAGAAACAATATTAAAATCGGTGGAAATTATTTCTTCCCTTCTATTTAATATTGTGCTAACAACCAAGTCGCTGCCGACTGCCGGTGGTCGACCTGCTGGCATTTTGATCAAGCAAACAAGTTGTTCCACGAATATCACTCTATTACTATGTTTATACGATGACATTCACGATTTCATGAAAGCACGATCTAGAAATATCACCTGTTTATACGACACATCCAAAATCCATGCTTTTCTTCACTCTCAGCTGATAGGAATGCCGGACCGGTAAAAATAGGTGATGGTTTTCAACTTTTAGCCTATGAAGGGCTTTTTATTTCTAGCGATCTGGCAATGCTGATAATTTGTAACAGAGTTACCAGAGCTGGGCACCACCAATTCATGCTTTGAGGCTGAAATCATAGTCAACTTTCGTGTGTTGCCGAATTCACGAAATGGCGTTTATACAGACACGAATCGGCTAAAAGCGTGAAATGATTGCGTGAATTCGGCATCGTATAAACACAGTATACGTTTAAACTTTTTTTTATATTTCTTGCACTTTGCACCAAAAATATATTATATTTTATATTTTTAAACTTAATTTTAATATCTCTCGCGACAAAATGGATATTATGATAATATATATATATGGGAATAATATTAAACAGTATTAAAAACTCTTTAAAATGACTAGTTCTTATATTTTTATTAATAATATATGTAAATAATATAAATAAATTTTTAGGGTATACTTGCGTTTTCTCAGGTAAATTCCTTGTATGGCACTACACCGTAACAAAACCGCAATTATGACGTGCAACGAAAATCTCAAGTTAGTTTATAAGAGTAAAACAGAAAAGACAAAAATTGATTTTCAAATGAGATTAGAAAAAATTTAAAAGAGAAAGTAATGTTGTAAAAACTTGAAAAAAAAACTAAAAATGACTTTTAAAAATTCTCAATAAAATTTAAAAAATGTTCAGGTTTTTAAAACTTTAAACAAAATTCACAAGCAAGTAACCGCACAGATTAAATATAAAAAAAAAAACAACAAAATTTATTTTAAAATTTAAATTAACAAGCTTGAAAAAATAGTAAGTCTTTAAAAAGACTCTAAACCAATTTTACAAGGATGCGCAATATAAATCACAACGCCACTTCACTTTATGTCCTTGTGAAACCTTGTGAATAGTCACAACACTTAATGCACTTATGCACCAACACTTAGAACACTACACAAAATTTTGCAAGTCTTAAAAAAGACTGTCAGCAAAATTCACAAGGATGAACAAAACACAAAGACACAGACTATCGTGCAATGCCTCTTCGCTTTAATTCACGGTTCACAATTATACTGGTACACTGT
This sequence comes from Drosophila pseudotakahashii, assembly GCA_035046095.1. NCBI lineage: Eukaryota > Metazoa > Arthropoda > Insecta > Diptera > Drosophilidae > Drosophila > Drosophila pseudotakahashii. Next base: position 48,084 of record JAWNOE010000022.1, read on the forward strand.
AATCGTTTTTAAATAGCGCGCACAACTTTTCACTTCACTTTTCACAAAAAAATAGACTAATCGTGCGTTTGGGTGTGGTTTTTTATACCTAATATGAGATTCGAGGAGGAAAGCGATTTTTCAAATTGCGACAAGTGTTTCAGGTTTAAAATTGGAGCAGGTTGCGGAAATACCTGCTACAAATAATGGTTAACCCTTCACACAGGTACCAACATATTTAAACCTTTGAGACTGGCGAGCCATTCATATTTATAAATGTATCTACCTGCTAAAAATGTTGATGTTTGAATTACCTGATTTAGATTTGCATAACCTCTTGGACGACTCTCATGTCGTAACTTAATCATGTAATTAACGGATAATTACCGGCAAATTTTGCAAACAATTTTTTAGAAAAGTCGAAGATTGGGTGGGGTGATCTGTTAACTTGATATCAAGTTACAGAGCAATAACATTATTTACAAAAAAAATATTTAGAGAAGAGCGACAAATTTGATTTTTTCACGAATAATTTACGGATAATTACCGGCAAATTTCTGGAAAAAAAAATGTTGGAAAAGTCAAAGATTGAGAAAGTGCACTGCTAACTTGATATCAAGTTAGCAGAGCAATAACATTATTTACAAAAAAAAATATTTAGAGAAGAGCGACAAATTTGATTTTTTCACGAATAATTTACGGATAATTAACGGCAAAT